>JAJPUD010003799.1:66615-94456 GCA_023553655.1 Myrmecobius fasciatus
ATTTAATCTCTCTATATATTTAATTATATATATGCATATATGATTAAATGATAATGAAGTTTCATATATATACATGTGTATATATGTATATATGTGTGTATGTATGTGTGTATATATATGAGAAACTTCAGTGTCATTTCATCACTTTCCCTTGGCTTCTTCCTCCCTTACTCCACTTCCCATGAAACTGAGTAGCCAGCTTCTGTCCCCCTCTTTGTCACAATCAGCGTGGGGTCGTTTCTCTCTGACCAGTCTCCTCTCTGTGGTCAGAAGAGCACATATGTAGTCATCACAGCTTCCCACAGCAGTGGTCAGGGGCTTGGCTCACCCAGTGTGGTCATGGAGGCTCATTTTTCTTCTAAAGAAGTGGGCTCCGTTTTCTCAGTAAGCTGCCACCACCACCGGCCACCTCTGGGCACTTCTCATGTACCTGGTGGTAAGATAGCCCACACACTATCCCAGGCATATTTTTAAGAAGCTGACTTCATTTTCTAGTCTAGCCATTAAGCATCCAAACTCTGGGTCCCTGCAGAAAAGTGCTTGTCCTATCTTGAGCTCTGCAATAGAGCCTGCTTCTTGGTAAGCTTGCCATGGCAGGCAGCGGAGGTGGTGTGCCAGCTCATCACTTGTCAATGTTGCCACTCTGGGGTGATAATCCTTTGTATGCTTCTACTCACGGTGAAAGAATGAAGAGGGTCTGGGAAATGGAATGGAAACGGAAGGGAAGGATCACTGAAATGTCAGAGATTAAAGGACTGGCCTTGGGACTGGCTGGAAGAAACAGCCACCTGCATATTAGGATTTGGGAGGTCTGGGAAGGCCCTAGGTCCCAAACTTATCTCCCTGCCCAGCTTCCTGGTGCCTAAAATTTCACAGCTAGAGATGAATTCTTCAAACGGTTTCCTGTTCTGCAATTATCTGGAGGGGGATGGTGTATTCTAGGAAAGCATGTTCTAGGAAGTGATAGGTCAGAGGTGAAGTGATAACTCAGATCTTCGAGTGAAGAAGCCTGTTGGATCTTTTCCTGAGATCAGATTTGGGAGAAGAGGAGAAGGCAGCAAGAACCTTAAGGGAGTTATGATACAAAAGGTGGGAATTGCTTATATCTCTGGTTATAGAGAGAGATATAAAAGGTGGGAGTTGGGGAGAGAGACAAAGACAGAGACAGAGACACACACAGAGAGACAGAGAAACAGAAAGATATAGAGACAGAAAGACAGAAACAGACAAAGAGAGAAACAGAGACAGGGAGACAAAGACAGACAGAAAGAGACAGACAGACAAAGAGAGAGAGACAGAGACAGAGAGATAGAGAAACAGGGAGACAGAAAGAGACAGAGAGACAGAAAGAGAGAAAGGCAGAAAGACAGAAAAACAGAGGCAAAGAGACAAAGAAAGAAAGACAGACAGAAAAAGACAGACAAACGGAGACAGAGAGACAAAGACACACAGAGAGACAGATGAAGAGACACAGAAAGAGATATGGAGTCAGAGAGAAAGCTGATCTCTTTGCTTGCTGAAAATATAATAGGGAAATCACATATTATCCCTCACTTAGAAGTGGACCTTAGAAATCAAACATAAAATCCTTTTTTGGGGATTGAGGTTTCACTTAAAGCACTTTAAAAAATCTGCCCTCCTTCGTTATCTTTTCAGTCTTCTTAGACACTATTTTCTTTCACCCACCATCCAGCACATACTCTCCAATGCAGTGATACAGGTCTCCTTGCCTTTTCTCCCAAAATACCCTTCATCTTGCAACCAGTCTCCCATGCCCGAAATTCTCTCTTTATTTCCATCTCTGATTTTCCTAGCTTCCTTCTAGACTTCTAGTCCCAGCTAAAATCTCACTTTTTACAAGAAATTTTTTCAATTCCCCTTACTGCTTCCCTCTGGTATGTCTAGTATATCCTGTATATAGCTTGTTTCACTTGCATATTGTCTCCCTCCTTACATTACAAACTCCTTGAAAATAGAGATTACCTTTTGCCTTTCTTTGTACATTGCCCAGTACAGAGTAGGCATTTAAGAAATGTTTGTAAACTGACTGACTGATCTAGTCCAGGGGTTCTTAGGCTCAGGCCTTTTTCTTGTTGAGTCATTTTTCAGTTGAGTCTGACTTTTCATGACCCTGTTTGGGTGATTTGGTGTTTTTTTTGGGCAAAGATATTGGAGTGGTTTGCCATTTCCTTCTCCAGCTCATTTTACTGAACAGGAAACTGCAGCAAATAGGAGAGGAAACTGGGGTAAACAGGGTTAAATGATTTGTCCAGCAAGTAATTGAGTAAGCTAGTAAATAACTGAGGCAGAATTTGAACTCTGGGCTTCCTGACTCCAGGTCTGGCACTTTATCAATTGTACCATCTTGCTACCCTAATTGTATACCTTAGGGTATTAGATTTCAGGAGTTCTGTGACTTTGGATTGGAAAAAAAAAACACTATAGCTAATTTTTTACTGATCTATAACTGAAATTTAGCATTTCCTTCCAGTTTGACTAAAACAAAAAAACGTTATTCTGAGGAGTCCATCATAAGCTTTACCAAACTACCCAAAGGGTCCATGACGCACAAAAAAGTTGTGCCCCTAGATTTAGTCTAACTGCTTTATTTTTAAAGTGAGAAAAGTGAAGTATGAAGGGGGGGGAATGACTTGCCTAGAGTCACACAGCCAGTAAGTATCAGAAACTGGGCTTGAATTTAATCATTCTCCACAAACTTGGGCTAGTGAACTTTTCATTGCATAGGACTCCTTCCCTTTGTACTCTGATTCCTAACAGACAGTTCAGGGAAGGATACTTTTAAGCAGCCTCTAAACCCAACTGCTGTTTTTCAGGTTAGGCAAGATGGATTTTGATTGCTTTTTGCAATTTCTTTTTATCTTAGATGAAGGTGTGGCTGGCCTCCTTACTCTGAACAATGATATGATTGTTAGTGAGCTTGCTTACATGTATATATGTGTGTGTGTTTTGCTATGACTCTTATGTTTTGGAAGTTTTCTGAGATGGATGATGTTTATGAAGGATGTCCCAGGGGTATAATCACTATTAGTCACTCTTGGAACCAGTTTTCTCCATTAAAAGGTGCCAGCTGTAACTGGCTCAAAACCAAACATACTGGAGATGGCCTTCTTCCTCTCTCCTTAATTTGCCCCCAGATGGGGGTCAGAAAGCCATTTCCAACAAGCATTTTCAACTTCAATTTGCTGGGTTTCAATTCACTGCAATGGTGGTCTGGGAATTTCTGCACACTATGCCAATTTGTCCGTCCTTTGCCAGCATTTCAGGGCAGAGACTATCCCCAGGGGGATGAAAAAGATCTTCTGTAAGTTGCTTTTCAGGATTTTAGAGAAAACATCCCCTCTTTCATCCCTCCTACCAATCATTTTGGGCATTTCATCACAAAAACTAGTAATAAAACTTCTTGTAATTTATTTTCTATTTCTCTAAGTAGCTCTAAGAATCGTATCAATGTTATTATCTTTGAACTCAACAGGGTCCCATTTAAGAAGAAAGAAATGGGAATTCTTATCTCTCTCCCTGCCCAGCCCTGTATAGATGAGGAAACAATCATATGTGATTAAGTAACTTGTCTAAGATCATGTAGTGAATCATAGGGACACAAGATTATGAACTAGAAAATGTGCCTTCAAGATCATCCGGACCAACTGAGACTGAAAGGCTAAGTGATTTTTCTAAGGTCATATGGTTAATAAATAACAGAGCTGGAATTTGAATCCATGTCCTGAGACTCTAAATCCACAGCTTGTCTGTTACATGCTATGCAATGGACTAGTCTTCCAAGTGTCTGATTGGCTTACCTATTCTTAACTCATTTATTATTGAACATCTGTTTTTGAAGAGTACTAATGACATCACAGGGTGATTTCATGACTTCCATATGAGTTGGATTTAAGTGAGGCAGAGTTGTGCAAAGTCACCAGTCTGACTCTGTTCCTGAGTCATCAAAGTCCAGTGGCAGCTCCAAAGTAAAGATGTCTAGTGATGTCCCGGAATGATCTTGACATTTTCAATGTCTGACCAAGCTCTAAATGCTCCACTCAGCCATATATCTGGCTATGGGAACAAATTGTTCTCATCTGCCCATTTCACCAGGGGAAGTCTGCACAAGCTTGGGGTAGATGCTCCCCCCCAGCTCACCAGTGGTTTTAGGTCCTGTTAATTACCCCCAACCCTAGCAATTTTACTGGAGTCTGCCTGCTGGGTATGTCACTGCTTCTTGGAGCCTTAGGCGAGAGTTGGGTGAATTAACTGGACACCAAATGTAGATAAGCAGCCCTGAAAAGGGCTACGTTTATACAGACACATATCCACTTTTATGCATGTATGCATGCAGAAGAGAGATTAGAATATAAGGTCATAGTTATTGAAATTTTACTGAAGTTTTAGTTGAGCTAATCTCACTCCTTCATATACTTAAGAAAATGAAGGTCAGGGAACATTTGGCTAAGTCTACAAAGATCCCAGATCCTTGAACTCCAAATCCAGGGTTTATTCTATTGTATTGAAAGAGATTTCCAAGTCCTGAAGATTTGCTCCACCATTTAGATTCTGGGATCTCGGTCCTGAGAGAGGGAATTCCTGTTCATGCGTAGTCTCTGGTTCCTTTAAGAACACAGACTAATTTGTCTTGGGTAATTAGCCTAGTTTTCACTTTTTCCACCCATTTGGCCAAATCAGACATGTTGCTAGCATTCAGGATTAATGTAGTATAGCCACTTTTTTCCCCTTTCATTTTGACTCACCTCTGCAGCTTCAGCTGCCTGATCTCGTCTCTTGGAATACTGACATGCCGAGCTTAGAAACACCCCCTGACCTGCAGCAGAGCCCTGTTTTCTACCTTGTGCACATCTGGCATCCCAGAATGGAATTCCTGGATCTATTCCTCACCCTGTGGTCTCCAGGGATTGTTTGCTGAATAGTTCCACATCACATCACTTCACAGATAAGGAAGATGTCATCCCCACGGCATCTCTGATTGCAGAACAAGCCTCGGGAAAGCCTGAACAGCTAATGTAGAACATGATGTTTTAAGCTGCCATAATCACCAGGCATCTTGGAACATGTGCCACGCACATGATGTCCTTCTCTCATCAGAAGCAGTCCTTGTTAAACTGGACAACTTTTTTTTTTTCCTTTTGTTCTTTCTTTTCTTTCTTTCTTTTTTTTTTTTAATTTTTGGAGGCAGTTGGGGTTAAGTGACTTGCTCAGGGTCATACATCTAATATGTGTCTGAGACAGAATTTGGACCCAAGTCCTCCTGCACCAGGGCCAGATCTCTGTCCATTGCACCCTCCAGCTTCCCCCAAAAGTGGACTTCTTGACAAGCATTCTCCTCTGGGATCTTAGAGAAGGAACTAGGGCTACATTTTTATATGAGAGATGGCTTCATAGCTGTTTGGATCTTTATAAGATGTGCATGATAACACCCTTTCTGAGGTCCTGGGCAATGGCATTGCTTATATGGTATGTATTGTTTCTTGAAAGGAATAGGAGACTATATGGTCTCAATTTTGCCACTGACTAGCTCTGTGATGGTAGGTAAGTGAGCTGCATTTCTTCATTTGCAAATGAGAGTCTTATCTTCTCAACTGAGATAATAGATGTGAAAATATTTGAAAAATTAAAATTCCAATGTAGATTTAAGATACTCTTTTATTGTTACTTTCTCATAGTTTTTTTGCCCACAGTAGGCATTTAATAAATGATACATGAATGGATGGATTTGAGATCTCATATAACAGTCAAATTTCTGCTAAAATAAACTACTGACTTGAATGGCTCAGCAGTGATTGGCTCCTACTCAGAACAGCTCCATGGCAGGGTATGTCTCCATTCTGTTAATGTTTTGGCTAGCCAATGCATTAGGTACAAAAGCATATTCTAGGAAAGGCTAATCTTACCTTAGAGAGCAGCAGTATGGTTTGCAGGAAGCAGCCCAAGCTGTGTAGTTTAGAAGAGGATCATGGAAGGGGTTGTCTCATCTCTCCTCAGCTTTGTGAAGGACCATTCCAAAAGTGATGCTTTGGTTATGATGAGAATTGTTGTAATCTCTCATGGGTAGATAGCTCACTGTCTCTATTATCCACTCCTTTCAACCTACACAGTTTGAGTAGCTGGAAGGGACTTAAATGAGTTGTGATTCTATTTACCTCAATAGACAGAAAGTAAAAACCTAATGACTGGAAACTGCAAATGACTATAGGTAGGGCTAGCTTTAGAAACAATGGTATGATATAAGAAACAAAAGAGTATTCTGGCCTTTCTCATCAATCTTTCCTGTACTAATTGAATATACTGAATGCCTGAAAAAGTATCACTTGCCTCCAGTTAGTGACTCTAGGTTCTAGGTCTTTGGGAGTCTGAATTCTCTCTAAACCCTAGCTCATGAGCCCCCACCAATATGTTTTTCTTATACTAATCAGCCAGATGATGCATAGTTCATAATCAGAACATTTAATTAGAGATGAAAATTAAATAATCACAAAGCTTTATTATGCCTTCCCCCCAAAAGCTTGGAAATGAACTATTCATAGATTCGATGTGAAGAAGGGACCTTTATAAGAATAATGTATGGGATAGCTAGTATGCTTTTTACACCTCCTTTCTATGCCTTAGATATAATACTTAGCAGAGGTCTTTGTTTAGCACTGCTTGCCCCTCTCTGTTCTAATCTCCACCTGCTAAAGTTATTGGGCTCTGTATGGAATGATACAACTCTTCTTATCAGTATTTCTCCCAATTTCTGAAGCATCTTTTAGCTTTCTTCATCAGCCAATAATTGTTAAACTCTTTACAATTTTTGCAGTGGGTTCACCTACATATCATTTATGAAGAAGTACTTTTCCTCAATTGGACTAAGCCAGAAGGTAAAGAGGCACAGGGTAAGATCAGATCTGCCCTTTCAGCTCTTTTTAGCATTCTCTTTTTAACTAATTCTCTTTGGAACTTAACTGTTCTGTTACAACTCTTAGCATAGTTTGTCTGTCGCATAGTAGGCACTTAATCAGTGCTTACTGACTGACTTCCCTGCTCTCTCAAGCCAACAATCACTAAACTTATGGTAGGAACCCATTTTAGTTTCTAAGACTTCTACCACAAGTCTCCATTTCTTAAAATAATAAAGGAATTGAAAGATAATATAGTAAGGAAACTCTTAATCTTATCCCAGAAACCCTTCTTTCCAAGGCAAAATAGACATAGCTCTGGTGGCTAGAGAAATCTGAGAGAAATCCATCATTTTGTTCTACTTTCCTAGCCCAAACCATCATAATCTGGTTTCTCTATGATCTATCCATATATGCTTTGAAAATTTTCAGTCTAACAAGTTCTTCATTCAAAACCAAATATTCTGGGAGATTATAGTCATTAATACCTTGGGAGGAATAGTTAGAACTCTTTTAATTAGGACATGGGACAGGCATCTTGGGTAACCATAAATAAAGGACCAAACAAAGGCTCAGAAATGCTTCTTCTACTTTACAGTTTCGTAGATTTATGAAGGGGCATTATTACTAGTTGAAGGTAAATAATGAATACTGGCAGTATCTGAACATTACTTTGGCTTTTGTATTTATCAAAGATCTTAGACTTTTGTTTGTGGGTTTTTTGTTTTTTTGTTTTTTTTTATTTCTCCACAGGCACCTTTGACAACTCAGTGCCAGGGCAAGAACCACTTAACCTCTGTTAGCTTCAGTTTCCTCAACTATAAAATAGGGATAGTAATAATATCTATCTCTCACAGTTGTTTTGAGGCTCAAATGAGATAATACAGTTATCCTTTCTATATCAAAAAGGGGTCAGGGAAGTAAATGCCCCTGCCTTCTGGAAAATCTGCATAAAATTTTTTGTCCCTTTCTTCACATCAGAGTAATTTTATTTTTTTTTATGGGGTGTTTACAGTATCTTTACTTTTTTTTTAAATTGGAGTAAAGTATTTCATCTCTATATATTATATGTAGGTCAATATTAAGTAAAAATACTAGCCTCTTTGTGTCTATTGCTAGCTTTCACATTCTTTTCACAGACTTTTTTTTTTTTACTTATTTTAGCTTTAAAAAAGAAATTGTGTATATTTAATTTTATTAAAAGATAAAATATGTGGATGTTATACAATACTGTACATATATTTATGCATTTCTGAGTTTCTAAACTTTTTTTGTATTCTCTGCTTAACCTTCATTTGTCATCTGTGGCTTATGTAAAACTCCCCCAAAGTTCCCATTTAATTTCTTATGCTGACCCACAATATATTTAAACTGTGAGGGGGAAAGTCATGATGTGTAAGGATTAACTGTAATTATAAAGAGCTTACCACAGTGTAACAACACATAGTAAGCACTATATAATAATAATTATTATTATCAGATATTAGTTCTGTAATGATTTATTTCAACTAAACTTTAAAGAAGGGGAAGTATGATACATTCTACTTCCTTTAGTTTCTTTTTAAAAATCTATCAATCTGTTTATCTTATCTATTTGTTTATCTGTTTATTCACCTCTCTATCTTTTCTATTTGTCTATCTATCTATCTATCACCTAGCATTATAGAGTTAAAGCTCTTAAGGATCTTAAAGCCAATTGATTTCAAACCTCTTGTTTACCTAGAACAGTGCTAGACACAAAGCAGATATCTCACAAGCATTGTGGTCTTAACTTGGGCTGGATTAAAAAAAAACAAAACTCCCCATTAAATTAAGTCTAATACTGCTTAGCTCATGGATGGTTCACAGAGCAGAGTGAGATGGGACAACTAGGGAGATTATCAAAAATATTTTGTGGCTGTTGAGTTCCAACATGTTAGCTCTTGTTCATGCATCATGAAACAGGGCTAAATAAATCAGCTACAGGGAATCCCTGCCAGACACTAAGTAGACTAAACCCCCAAATGGGCCAGAAGGCTTTTAGTACTTCACCCATAACTGAAGAAGGGATAGAGATGGGATCTGTGACTTCACTGGTACAGTCAGTTAATAAAGTCAATAAGTATTTATTAGATTCCCAATATGCCAGGCGTTGTGCTAAATGCCGAGAATACAAAGAAAAACAAAAGAGCCTTTATTCTCAATGAGCTCAGTGTATTGTGAGCTCCCGGGTGAAGAAGCTCCTGGATCAGTGCAAGACAGAGACTTCTCTGCATTTTCCAGTCTTAGTGAATTGCTTGGAAGAACTGGAAGATTCAGTGTCTTGCCCAGGATCACACAGACAATCCCTGTCAGAGAAGGAACACAAATTCATTTCCTCCTGGCTTCAAAGCTGCCTGTCATAGCTAAGGCAATTCTGAGTTAGTGAAGAAGCCCCATATAGTAAAATCTGCCATTTGGCAAAGGATTGCCTTGGACATTTAAGAGCTTTTTAGAATCAATGAGATGGATATGCTTCACTTTTCTTCATTTCTTTTCTGTGTCCTATTATGAAATTTCTTTTCATTTGAGACCAGCTTTGCTTCCTATCAATATTTCCAGAAGCTGAAAGCAGAAGATGATGGAGAGGGGATAGTAGCTGGTGGCAGGGAAATGAGACAGAGGAGCCCCAAGGAGTCTTCATTGGAGCAATAATGCTTACCATAGTATAATGTTTTCTTTCTTTCTTTCTTTCTTTTTAATTATGAGCAACAGAAAAAAAAACCCAACAAAAACAAAAATCTTCTCCCCCTAGATTGAATCTACAGGTGTATAAAATGAAGGGTAATTCATGTGATTAAACAAATATTTATCAAACACTATCTCTATATAGAGCAACAAAGTCAAACTAGCAGCCATAGAAAACCACACATTAACATTATCTGCGTTCTATTATATTTTTATTTATTATGTTAAATATTTCTTAATTACATTTTTTATTCTGGTTCTTCCAGAGAGTTCTAGCATCCAGCCCTCATGTTTGATTGCTCTGCTGTAGAGTATAGCTGTTGTTGTTTTTTTTTTAATTGCTGAGGCAGTTGTGATTAAGTGACTTGCCCAGGAAATGTTAAGTGTCTGAGGCCAGATTTGAACTCAGGTCTTTCTGACTTCAAGGCTGGTGCTCTATCCATTCTCTACTTAGCTGCCCCCTGTAAAGCATAGTTTTAAGGCACAAGGGGAATAAAAATTTAGATAAGCTAAGTTTACTGCCCTTTTTTAAGTTAGAAATAGCTTGATGGGGTAGTGCATTTTCCTCATCTGTAAAATGGGGATAAGAATAGTATTTACTTCACAGGATTGCTGTGAAGAACAATTGAGGGAAAATTTTAAAGTTCTTTTTTAATCTTAAAATGATATATAAATGCTTACCAGGAAGAAGAGGAAAGTAGAGAATGAAAGGGGAGAAGGAGGAGAAGGAGAAAGAAGAGAAAGACATACACAAGAGAGACAGAGACAGAGAGAGATAGAAACAGAGAGAGAGAGCAGAGAGACAAAGAGACAGAGAGAGACAGAGACAGAGAGAAGGAGGGAAAGAGAGAGGGGAGAAAAGAAGAGAGAGGGGGGAGAGACAGTGAGAAAGATAGAGAGAATATGCTATATTTAGAGTCAGGAAAACATCTCAAATAGAAGCTCTGTGACTCTGGGCAAGTCACTTAACCTCTCAGATTCAGTTTTCTCATTTGTAGGCTGAGGTATGAATATAAAATTATGTGTTATGTGTTTGTGTGTATTACATTACATCATATTAACAATACATACATATATCTTAAAGTGCCACATAAATGTTAGTTATTATTGTTAAGAATCTAGTGGGGAAGGCGTGATGCATAATGGCCATTGACATGGCAAGTACCTTAGAGAGGTGCATTCGTATAGCATTTCAATGTTTACAAAGTACTTTACAAAAGGGCAATAAATCTTCAGAAATGAGGAGCTCAGAGAGCTGACATGACTTTCCCAGAGTTACACAGGAAATAATAGTCAACATTATTTAATAACTAAAAAAGTGTTACAAACATTATTTATTTTTCATCCTTAGCAAAACCCTGGGAACTAATTGTTATCATTATTCCCATTTTACACATGAGGAAACTTAGGCAATGAGAGATCAGTGACTTGGCCATATAGCTACTAAGTTTCTGAGATTGAATTTGAACTCAGATCTTCCTGACTCCAGGTCCAGAGCTCTAATTACTAGCTCTGTGAACACAAGGTGTTGAAAGTGGGATTCAAATTAAAATCTTTCCTGACCAGGCCTCTCTGCATTATGCCATATTGCTTTTATATGTACAATGTATGAGAGTTCATTATAGTGGTACAAAGTTCTAAGTCACAGTCTACTCAGGATAATTAGGGAGAGCTTTCTGGAGGAGATAGAATTTGTGTTGGGCTTTAAAAGATGAGTAGAAATTAAAAGGTTCTAGTAGCCAATGGTTCAGTTTGACTGGATCTAGAATATGAGAAAAGTATGATAGGAAATAAAATAGGAAGGTAGAGAATATAACCAATTTTCAGAAGAAGAAATATACATTGTAAAGGACTACCTGAAAAAAATGATCAACCTCAATAAAAAAAAGAAATAGAAAATAATATTAACTAACCCAAACTACCAAGTTTGTAGATTGTAAAAGATAGGAAAGCTCATTTTTAAAGAACAGAATTTTACTGACATTTTTTTGTGCTTAGTCTCTGCAAAGAAGCAGGGGAGGTACCTTCTCATATTTCTTTTTTTGGGGCCAAATTGTTATTATAATTTCATAGCATTCAGTTTCCCTTGTTTTTTTTTATATAATTGCAGTCATTGTGTAAATTATTTTCCTCATTTTCTTCACTTCACTTGTATCAGATCACATAAGACTTTTCATGGTATTCACAATTTCTTTTTTTCCATATGATTTCATAATAATGTTATTATCTTCAAGAACTGTCAGAAAGTTATTATAATAGTCAAGATAAATGGGAATTAGAACTTATATTAGAATAATGACAAATATGAATAGACAGGTGAAATAAATCAAGATAGGTAGTTATTCAAGATGAAGAATAAAATATTCATCATCACAAATGGACAATGTATGCATTTGTTTATTTTGACTATGCATATTTGTTGCAAGAATTTTGTTTCTTTTATCTGGAAGCATGGGAGGGAGAGAAATATGTTTGTTAATTGACTAAAAAATTTTTAGAGATACCTTTAGGTAGAATTGGACAGATAAATAAACATATATGGGAATTTAGGGAAAGAGTCAAAGATAAAACAAGGTTTCATACTTGAAAGACTATAAATTATGGTGCCATTTAACAGAAATTGGAGAAGACATTTGGTTTGAAATGTAATAAATCTAATTTGGACATAAGTTTATAAGACTTAGCCCTGAATGGAACCTGAAAGGTCATATAATACAATATCTCCCTTTTGCAGATGAATGAAAGGAGGCTAAAGAAGTTAGATTACCTTCCCAAAGTTGTTTAATAACAAACCTGCAATTTGAATCGAGGTCCTCTGATTCAAAATTCAGTGCTCTTTCCATTACATCATGCAAACAAAATAAATGATGGAATTGTCAAGGGAAGAAAACTGAGAACATTTAACTTAAGGGGCTAGAATCATCATTCTGCAAAAAGCTTTGATACACTTTGGGGAAGCTCTATCATTGACCCTTACTCTCAGAGAAAGAAGAAGGGTCAATGATGACACTCTCTTAGGTATGCTGAACCTGTGTGATCTTGTCAGTCATCTAAACTTTTATGTATCATATCTCAGTTTCCTTATCTATAAAATCAGAAGGTTCACAGAATAATCTATTTAGAACTAGAAGTAACCTTTGAATTCCATCTAGTCCAAAACACTTCATTCTATCTGTGAGAAAACTCAAACTCAGAGAGAATGGCTGCTTATGGCTATACAGTAAAGCCAGAGAACAAGATTTTTGCTTAGGTCTTTTAGCTCCAGAATTTACATGTTTTCACTTAGGATCATGATGCCTTTTTAAAGTAGACCATCTCCAAGGTTCCCTTCCATTCTAAATACTTCAATCCTTTGATCTGTGTGGATACAATCCTAGGCTTGACTGTTCCATCCTGTGATTTTGGAGATTTTTTGTTGCTTTTGGAGATTTATTGACAAAAATCTTTGTAGTTAAACCTATAGCTTTTCCAGTAGCCATCAATGGCTGTGAGAGATGGACTATGAAAAAGCTGAGCAATGCATAATCAGTGCTTTCAAATTGTGGTGTTGAAGACTTTTGAAAATTCCTTGGACAGCAAAGAGATCACATTAGTCAATATTTAAGAAAATCAATTCAGACTATTTAATATTTGGAAGGCCAAATATTAAAGCTAAAGCTTAAACACTCTGGCCATATAATGAGAAGATAGGACTCATTGGAAAAGACCCTGAGATTGGGAAAGACCGAAGGCAAAAGGAAAAAGGGGAATAGTAGATGAAGTGATTGTGATGGAGACAATGAACAAGGACTTGGACAGACTTGGAGAGATTGTGGAAGACAGAGAGATCCGGCATACTATGGTCCATGAAGAGTTGGGTATTTCTGACTAACAGAATGACAACAATCTTCTAAATGAAACATTGGTTTGGGACCCTGCTACTAATCTCTTGATTGCATCACTCATTGCTCTGGAGGACTGCAGAATGGTTTCTGCTTTTCTGCCATAACTGACAAGTATGGAATGACAATGGGAAAGGAAACACTCAATGTTTCCTGGTAGGACTCCTTTTTCTCACTCAATATCATTAGAGTGCTTCTACCATCAAAGGGTTTCAGACAAGAATAAATGAGTCCCTAGAGGTAGATATCTATTGAGAAGAGGTCTGATAGGGAGGCAACAGACAAGTTTTTGTAGCCTCTGGAATTTTTCCAACACAGAGAAAATTTCCCTTCTTCCTCTCCTCATCCCAAATTCACATTCATCCTTCTACTTGACATGTTGGGTATGTGTAATGAATTCGTGTGATGTGATTTCATCTCCTCTCCAAACCTAAGCCATGAAGCTAATTCCACTTTAGACTAAGTTAAACAAGGTTTAAAAGAATATATTAGAATTGGGTTTTGGGAAGCTCTAAGCCAAATGGAGAAGTGCTTTTGTGAGAAGGCTTCTGGGACCACACTCATCCTCATGCCATTGTTACAGACATAATCTGAGGTGCCTGATTTATAAGAGTGGAAGGTTATAGAATCTCTTACACACTAGTTGAAACCTTATACACTCTGAAATGAAGCTCTTCCCCTCACTCCCTTTTTTGATAATAGGAGCCAAGGCAAACCTGGATGAAGTTAGTGAGATTTGGTTAAGAAAGACCATTCCAGCAGCCCAGTAAGCAAAACCCAGTAAGTGGTTTGTACCTCAAAGTAGAAATGTTCAAAAAACCACTTCCTTCTTTCACTGTTGCCTCCATTTATGCTCCATAAGTTGGTCTGGTTCTAGGCAAAAGTGTGAAATAGGTGTGGTCCTTTCTACCACCTTGGATGCCTCCACTGCCAGGCAGCTACCCCTGCCAGCACCTGATTCTCCCTGGACCACTGCCTTCATGGTGTGTGTGTGGGGAGTATGGGAGTGTGTGCACATGCACACATTTGTGTGCTTCACAAAACCAATGATGTTATATCTGAAATACGGCTTGCAATACTGTTCTGTCTTAAATCTATCAGCAGAAAGATCCTGAGAAGCTAGAAATAGTTCAGAGAAGAAGGAACAGATGATGGAGGTGTTGGATGGATCAGTTATCTGGCTCTTGGGATGGAAAGCAATTATCCAAACAGGGACATGATGGTTTCTGCTCCCCTCAGAGCCCATGTCTGGTAGAAAAGTCAATTTTTAACAAGATGTATTAATTCTTTTGAGTGACCACAGTATTACTGAGTACACTTTTGCATGTAGCAATGTTCTGAATAAAGTGATGTGGCACATTTATACTTAATTTACTATCTGGGAGTGACAGGCACTAGTTCTTTTTGGAACCTGGTTACTGCCCAAGCAGCTCCTGGATTGGAAATCAGGAGATCATGCTTCTGATATTTGTTCCAATTACTTTAGGTAAATCTCATCCCCTTTGTGGATTTCAGGGACTAAATTTAATGTCATGGAATTAAGCAAACATTTATTAGGTACCTACTATGGTTAAGATATTATGGATAAGATTCGTCAAGAAATATAAAAGCGCTTTCTAATCTAGCTCCCACTTAGCTTTGTGAAGTATTTTCTTAAAACTCCTCTTCACATACTCTTTGTTCCAACACAAACTGACCATTTCTGGGCTTTTGTATGTACTGTCCTCCCTGCCAGGAGTGTCCTTCCTCTTCACCTTTGTTTATTAGAATCTTTAACTTCCTTCAGTGTTCAGATGAAGTATTAGCACTTAAAGGAAGCTTTTCCTGATAGCCTCAGTTGTCAGTGTTCTTTCACTCTTAAAGCATCTTGTATTTCCTTACCTGAATGCATATTGTCTCTTCCCAGTAGAATGTAAGCTCTTTGAAGCTGGGGACTGTTTTCATTTTGCTTTTGTATGCTCTAGGACAAGTATAGAGCCTGGTTTGTACCAGGTGCTGAGTCAGTGTTTGTTCACAGCAAGACACCACAGCCCGTCTCTCTCTAAGATCTCTGTGAGATACAGACCCTGCCTTCAAGGACTTTACATTCTAATGGAGGGGGAGAAAGTGATGGCTAAGATATCGTAGCCAAATAGCTATGATGTAAAGAAAAAATGGGATAAGGACAGTAGAAACCCATGCAAAGTGCTATGAGAAAGTTGAAGGTGAAATCAATTGAAGCTGCCTGAAGTAAAGAGTACCAAGGAAAGTTTCATGGAGGAAATGGTACCTGAGTTGAGTCTTTAAAGGAAGAAGAGATTTCAGTAGCCAAAGCCAGTGGGAGTCTCTTCAAGACAGGTGACACTATGGGACCAAAGCCCCATTCTAATGCATTCTTTTAAACCTTATTTAACTCAGTCTAAAGTGGAATTAGTTCCATGACTTAGGTTTGGAGAGGAGATGAAATCATATCACATGGGACTGAGGAGAACCAAGAACCATGAGTCCTCTTAGTTCATAAAAGTGTATAGAAGTATATAAGTTTATAGAATGTGTGATGAAATATTGTAAAATTATTGTAGGCTGAGCACATTGTCAAAGGATATGAATAAGAAAATTAACTTACTCTTTTGTTCTTGTATCTCTGGCCTTTTTGTTCCCTCACTACCCCCTACTCTGCTCTCAAATTTGGATAACCTGGCACATGGATAGGGTCTCCAGAGATGGAATTAGGAAGACCTGAGTTCAAATCCCACCCCAAGCAGATGTAGAGTGTGAAGGGGAGTAATGTATAAAAAGACTGGAAAGGCATTTAGTCTCTGATGATGAGGAGGCTTTCTTTGCCTAAAATGACCACTTGGTTACTCTGTCCTCCTATCTCCTTTATGAGCTTGCTTCAATTGCATTTCTTCTCTCCTAAACATCTTCAACATTTTTCTATCTTTGGACATCTTCCTTTCAGCCTACAAGCATACTCCCCTTTTTAAAAATAACAAAAAAGTCTTTTCTTATCTTTTTTTCCCTCAAGCTAATATTCTCTTTTTCCCTTTCCCTTTTACATTTCTTGTCAAAGTGGCCAATTTGACAGAGCTCATGTTCTACTTGGTCTCCTTTTTTACCTCCTTGCATTCTGGCTTCTGTCTTTTCATCCACTTGGTACAGCTCTTTACAAAAGCCCTTTCTTATTGCTAAATCCAACAGCTTTTTTCAAACTTTTCCTGTGCTCTTTGATCTTTTATCATGTGGACAATCTCCTTTTCACATCCTCTTTTACCTTGACATTGGATACTCAAGATTCTCCTCTTACATTTCTCCCCGGGTTTGTTGCTTACTGTTTTAGGAAGGGGAAGAGAAAGAGGAAAGAGAAAAATTTGGTACTCACAATTCTGTAAAATGAATGCTAAGAATTATCTTTAAATATGACTAAAATACTATTATAAAAACAAAAAGAATGAGCTCCACACCCATTTCCATCTGTTGCAGTTTCCCCACCTCACATATAACCTTTCCATCATGGCTCAATTCAGGTGCTACTTTCGTTATGAAGTATCCTCTGACACTCTTCTCCCCCTGTGTCCCCAGGTGAAACCTACTGGAAGCTTTTGAGTAGAGAAATAGCAGGATCAGAGTAGTGCCTTAGGAAAATTCTTCAGGCAACAATGTGAAGGATTAATTAGAAAGGAGAAGAGCAAGTAGGTCAGTATGATTGGACTTTAGACTAAGTACATGGAGAGAAGTAACATTTTAAAAAAGTTGGAAATTCTGAAATGGCAATCTAGATGGAGGTTGAGGTAGAGATTTGGAAGTCATCTGTACCGAGGTGACCCAGCAATAAATGAGATCACCAGGGGAGGAATTGAAGAGAGCCTAGGGCACAGTTTTAGGGTAAGAATAGTTAAAAAGTTGTTACTAGGCAAAAGGAGATACGTGAGGCAGTGGGAGTAGAAGGGATTGAACTGATGCTTGTAAGATATTTTATAGATATCTCACCTATACTTCCATGCTTCAAAAGATCCGTGATTTCAACTGTGTGGGCGTATCCTTTGCCAACACAGATTGTAGGCTCTCCACTATTTAGTAGAAGGTTTCTTGCAATGAGTGGCCAAAAAAATTAGTGGTCTGGCTGCCAATTTTTAGTAATGAGCTTCTTGGAACTTGGTCAGGCTGGTCTTGAAATGACAGATGTGCATTGTGTCATGGAGCTTATCCCTGAAACTGTTCCAGCTTGGTAGGACTACCTAAAGTTTGTACCCTGCTGGTACAGCCTTTGGGAACTTCAGGTCCTTTAGTTTCCATGAGGGAGTACTAGAAGAAGAGTTTAGTGGAAAAACTCATCCTTAAAATGGGGATAATAATACCCATCAGATCCACCTCCTAGGGCTGTTGTGAAAATCCAATGAGATAATGTATATTAAACAGCTCTGTAAACTCTATATTGTTATACAGGTGTGTAAGGTGTTATTATATTTATGATTGGGAGCCCTTAGGTCAGCAGAGTCCCAGAAAACTGACCAATGATTAAAAAAATAATGATAGTAGCACTTTGCATAACTCTGCAAGAATGCTTTTAATTTAAGGTAGTTTTGCCTACTTTGAAATCTCATTGGAGCCTCTTTCAGCAGAGTTCCAAACTGGGCACTATTATGCAGGGGACAGAATGGTGATAGGTGAGACTCAACAGCAGATTTGGTCATTCAGGAAGGAATATTAATGGAAACTCATCAGAGACCACTAAGGCAAAAGAAAGCACAGTCTCCACTTCAGCAAAATCTCTAATTCATGGAGGAATTTCTCTTGATACAGATTGATTATTCTCAAGAGAAAGCAAAGACTAAGAAGGTGATCTGGCTCAGTGGGGTTAGAATCTAGAGGAAATGAGTTAAAATTCCAGCTCTATCCCTTATCACTTGAGTGATCTCGGACAAGTCACAACCTCTTGAGCTATATTTTCCTCATCTATACAATCCAGGTGGTGGGGAAAGGGTTGAACTAGCTGGTCTTTGAGAAACCTTCAAGCTCTGACCTCTGACTCTTTCCAGCTTTTGAGGGCAACGATTGTTTTATTTTAGACTTCCCAAGACCTAATATAATGTTTGGCATACAGTAGGTGCTTAATAATTACATATTGATTGATTTGTGATTGATTGTATATTGTATATTGTATATTGTAGGAAGGAGGACAGTGCTATTAGATGGGGCAAGTCTGATCACTGACTCATCCACTCATAACTGAATTATTTTGGGCAAATCACTTACCATTCTGTGCTTCAGTTCTCTCATTTTTAAAATGGTGATAATCAAACTCCTGCTATATATTTTACAGGGTTATGGTGGGGAGAGTGCATTGAAAACTTCAGATTGTTATAGAAATGTGAGCTGTCCTTTCTTCATAGACAGATGGATAAATGTACTGCTTAAATATCTCCTGTCTTAGAACAGTAATGGTGGGAGGAGGATATTAAGGAGTGAGAAAGGTTAGGAGGGAGAAGTTGGGAGAGAGAGATATTTGAAAGAAAGGTCCCCACTTTGATGGGGATCTCTTCTTTCTGCAGTTAAGGAAGGACAAAGAGACATCTTTTTAAAACCTTTTTTTTTTTTCTTCTGAGAATTTACATTTCTCTACAATATTACTAATTCCAAGAGAATCTGGCCAGGAACCATCCAGACTAGGTGAGGGAGAAGCAAAGGAAATTAGCTGAAATGCTAAAAATAAAGAAATAAAATAAATTTCCTTCCTGGTAATAGAGGACCACTCCTTCTCTGTCTCCTTTTCTGGCTTCTTCTCTTCCTCCCTTCAATGTGGGTGTTCCCCAAAGCAGTGCCCTAGGCTCTCTTCAGTTTCTCCCCTGGTGATCTCATTTACTGCCAGGCCACCTCTACACAGATGACTTCCAAATCTCTACTTTGACATGGAACCTCCACCTAGATCACCAGTTCAGGATTTCCAATTTATTTTTAAATTTCCAACTTACTTCTCTCCACGTACTTACTCTAAAGTCCAGTTATACTGACCCAGTTGCTCTTCCTCACACACAACAGCCCATCTCCTATCTCTCTGCATCTTTTACATCTTTTTTTAACTGCTTTTCCTTTTCCGCTTTGAATATGTGACTGTCCTTGAAAAATCAGCTTAAGCAGCACTTTCTCCTCAGAATCCTCAGCTCCCAATGCCTTCCTCTAAGGTTACTTTGTATTGATTTTGCACATACACAGATGGTTCTGGCTTTATGTAAATTCACATTATCTCCTATTTGACTTTACACAAAGAAATCCTCATTTCCCCCCAAAATCTACGTTAACTTTCCCTCCCTCACTTTTCCTCTCCTCCCTCCCTTTCTCCCCGCCTCTGCTCAATGTTATGTAGCTTCCCACCCCCGCCCCCCCCCCCCGCAAAAAACAAAACTAAAAAACTAAAAAAATCCTAAAAATGTCCAAGTGAAAGCAGAGAATGGACTCACAAAGAGTCCACTGCTGCTGCCAGATTCAGGGCTTGGCTTGAGATCTCTAGTTTAGAGAGATCGTTAACCTTGCTCTGCCCATCTACCCACTATCTGGCCGAGTATATGTCTTTAGTCAGTCCTCACTGAGGTACACTTGCCTGTCTCTAACCCCAGTGTGTAGGGCTGGTCTCCCCTCTCTATGTCTGGGTCCAGCACCCACATATCTGCCCTCCCTTGCTGTTCCTTTATGACCAGTCCATGCGGCTGGAGATCACCCCCCTCCATCTTTGTCCCTGTTCTTTATGGCTCCCATGTGCCACTCGACCATGCCAGCCCCTTCCCTCTACTAGCCAGTAGCCCCCTTCCTTTCTCCCTCCCCATCTCTTTTCCACATTGGAAGACACGTTGGAATTACAGAAAAATCAGTTTACATAGAAGTCTGCTGAACAGTCCAGTCACCTAAAGTGAGAGCTGTGTCTATGTATGTATGTATGTATGTATATATAGTGAGAGAAAGAGACACAGAGAGACAGAGAGAGAGAGAGGGAGGGAGGGAGGGAAGGGAGAGAGAGAGAGATAGAGACAGAAACAGAGACAGAGAGAGAGACAGAGAGAAACAGAGACAGACAGAAACAGAGACAGACAGAGACAGAGACCCAGAAAGGGAAGAGATAGACAGACAGAGACAGAGACACAGAGAGGGAAGAGACAGAGACAGAGAGAAAGAGGAGAGAGAGAGAGACAGAGAGACAGAGAGAGACAGAAAGAGACAGAGAGAGACAGAGAGACAGAGAGAAACAGAGACAGAGACAGACAGAGACAGAGACACAGAGAGGGAAGAGACAGAGACAGAGAGAAAGGGGGGGGAGAGAGAGAAAGAGACAGAGACAGAGAGAAACAGAGACAGAGACAGAGAGAAACAGAGACAGACAGACAGACAGAGACAGAGACCCAGAAAGGGAAGAGATAGACAGAGACAGAGACACAGAGAGGGAAGAGACAGAGACAGAGAGAAAGGAGAGAGAGAGAGAGAGAGAGAGAGAGAGAGAGAGAGAGAGAGAGAGAGAGAGAGAGAGAGAGGAGAGAGAAGAGAGAGAAGAGAGATGTATTTACATATCTCCCTCACTAGAATTCAAACTCCCTGAGGACAAGACTCTTTCTTCCCACTTTCCCCCATTTTTATGTACTCCATGCTTAGCTTAGTTCCTGGTGCATAATAAGCCCTTAATAAATAATTGATTGATTTTGGATATCCCCCTGGCACTTTAAATCTGCTAAACTTGAAATTAACCCCATCATTGGAGGTATCATGATATGATAGAAAGAGAATTAGCTCTGGAATTAGAAAATGTGGGTTCAAATCCCAACTCTGATGTTTGCCAGCTGATTGACCCTAGATAAGTCACTTAAACTGTCTTCACCTCTATTTGTTCATCTGTAAAATGAAAGGATTAGAACTAATTGGTTTCTGAGGCTACTTCCAGCTTGACTGTAGGAATAAACTACTATATGACCTTTCTGCTTCTCATCTCTCCTGTTACTTTTCTGCTTCTGATCATGCCCTGTCTTGTCCTTGGACTAAATTCTCCTGTCCCCCTCTTAATCTGTTGAAGTGCAAACTTTCTGCTTCAGATGTCATCTCCTTTCACAGCACCTTTCTGTATTCTCAGGTAAAGGGATCTCTCCTTTTTCAAATTTCTCATAGTCATTTGCCTGGTTCTCTTGTGCTAGTATTACTTTAGAAATAGTGTCATAGTTATTTGTGTACTTGTATGAGTCCTTGTTAGCCTATAAGCTCCCTGAAGGCTGATACTGGGTCTTTTAAAAATTTTTGTATTTTTAGAACCTCACAAAATCTCCTGCTCCTAATAAACGTTTGTTGAATTAAATTATAGCAGATGACAAATGAAGAAAAGGAACCTCTCTCAGTAAACTGAGGAAAACCACTTTGTTTAGGGATTTTCTCTCTCTCTCTCTCTGTGTATATCTCTGTCTCTCTCTGTTTCTGTCTCCTCTCTGTCTCTGTCTCTCCTCTCTCTCTGTCTCTGTCTCTGTATCTGTCTCTTTCTCACCTCTCTCTCTGTCTCTCCTTTTTCTCTCCATCTCTGTCTGTCTCTGTCTCTGTGTCTCTGTCTGTCTGTCTCTGTTTTTCTCCTTCCCTCCTTCTCTCTCCTCTTTTCTCTCTCTCTCCCCTCTCTTTCCCTTTTTCTCTCCTCTTTTCCCCTCCCCCTCCATTCTTTTCTCTCTCTCTTTCCTCTCTTTCCCCTCCCTCCTCTCTCCTCTTTTTCTCTTTCTCTTCTTTCTTTTCCCTCTTTTCCTCCCCCCTCTCTCTTTCTCTCCCCCCTCTCTCTTTCTCTCCCTTCCTAGCTTCCATCCCTCCTCCCTCCCTTCCTTCACAAACCCAGTTCTTCTTTAATTGGCATAAGACTTATGTCCTGTTTCAGTTTCCAACTTGGACTGGTTTACTCCTCCTTAGGGAACCTGGTAACACCTCTGTTCCTGAGGGATCATCATTACCCAACTTAATGAGGACATCAAGCAGTTTAACCCACTACAACTCAGAACTCTGGAGGTCAGGCTCCTTAGGCTCTCAGGAGTGTGCCGGCATACCCCATGAGATGACATTCGGACGAACAATTCCCTACTTTTTTTAGATGATGAGAACTTGGGCCTGGGGAGCGTTTTCAGGGGACTGAAGTTCTTGTGGCCCAGCCCCACTATGGCAGATGCCAGAATGAATAAGAAGCCAAGAGTGGATCTGTGGATGTCGGCTTTCATCCTTTCTTGCCCTCTTCAGGCAGGCATTGTAATAGACTGGAAAAAGCAATGGACCACAACTTTGAAGATCTAGATTCTTACCCTGGCTCTCATGCTATGTGACCCTAGACAAAAAATTGCTGTCTCTAGTCCATTGTTCAATAAGCATTTATTAAGCACTTACTGTGTTCTTGGCACAGAGATAAGCACTGGGTATATAAAAAGAGACAAAAGACAGTTCTTGCTCTTGCAGAGCTCATAGTCTAATGGGAGGGATATAATGCAAACAATTCTGCATAAACAAGAAATGAAGATAATCAACAAAGGGAAGGGACTAGAATTAAGAATGATTGAAAAATGTGTTCTAGGGGGCAGCTAGGTGGTGCAGTGGATAGAGCACCAGCCCTGAAGTCAGGAAGACTTGAGTTCAAATCTGGTCTCAGACACTTAACACTCCCTAGCTGTGTGACCCTGGGCAAGTCACTTAACCTCAATTGCCTCAGAAAAAAAGCAAAAATAAAAAAATAATAAAAAAAAAAATAAAAAAATAAATGTGTTCTATTGGAGGTAGGATTTTAGCTGGGAATCAATAGAAACCAGGTATGTCAGGAGGCAGAGATGAAGTAGTTCAGTCATATCTGACTCTTTGTGACTCTATTTGAGATTTTCTTGGCAAAGATATTAATGTGAGTTGCTATTTCCTTCTCCAGCTCATTTTACTGAGGTAAGAAGGGTTATATGACTTGCTCAGGATCACACAGCTAGTGACTGTCTAAGGCCACAAAGCTGAGTCTTCTGACTCCAGGACTAGCACCTTACACACTATGGTACCACTTAGCTGTCCTAGAGAGGAGGATGGAAAGGTATGGGAGCCACAGCCCATGTAAATGCAGTCATTAAGAAATGGAGGGTCTTTTTGGTCTGTAATTTCCTTTCTCTGTTTTGGCTCTTCCTGGTTTAGGTATCAGTACCATATTTGTGTCATAGAAGGAATATGACAGGACTCATGCTTTACCTATTTTCCCCAAATAGTTTACTTCGTATTAAACGTAATAGAACTCACTTGTGAATCCATTTGGTCCTGGAGATTTTTTTCTTAAGGAGTTTATTAATAGCTTGCTCAATTTCTTTTTTCCTAAAATGAGACTAGTTAAGTAATTCATTTCCTCTTCAGTTAATCTGGGCAATTTATATTTTTATAAATATTCATATATTTTGGTTAGATGATCAGATTTGCTGCCATACAGTTGGACACAATAGCTCCTAATTATTGCTTTAATTTCTTTTTCATTGGTGTTAAGTTCAACCTTTTCATTTGTGATGCTGGTGATTTGTTTTTTTCTTATCTTTTAAAATCAAATTAATCAAAAGTTTATCTATTTTATTGTTTTTTTTTTCATGAAAGTAATTCTTAGTATTATTAATTAGTTCAATAGTTTTCTTAGTTTCAATTTTATTAATCTGGAGGGTATTTTTGGAGCAAGGAGACCAGGGTCACTGAATGACAGAGTGCATGCTGGAGGAAGCAGTCTATAAGGTGTGGTGTAAACAGATTAGAAGGATAGGCAGAGACCAGGTTATGAAGGCAAACAAAGGATTCTATATTTGAACTTAGAGCTGATAGGGAGCTACTCAAGTTTATTGGGTAAACTTTTTAGGCTTCAGTTTCCTTCCTTGTAAAACATAGAAGTTGGATTAGATTATAAAATCATAGAATTAGTGCTGGAAGGTACCTAAGAGGTCACCAAGTCCAACCCCATTATTTTTGAAAATGAGGAAACAGCCCTGAGAGATAAATTACTTTTCTGAGGTCACCAAAGCAATTAGTGGCGGAGCCAGGATTTGAACACCCAGGTCCTCTCTCTTGAGACCCATTGCACCACACTGCTTTCCCAAAAGAAAAGCTGACAGCACCTGTTATTCAAAGTGGCCTCTTATACAAGTATTAACCAGCCCTAACCCTGCTTAACTTTAGAGATCAAACAAAATCCAGTGTTTACAGAGTGTACGGTCAAAAACACAGATGATCCTTATGGTCTCTTCTCTCTCTGATACACTGTGTGTCCTGTGTTTCAACATTCATTATTCTAAAGTCCTTTCCAGCTTAAAGCTTTGATCTTTTAAGGTCCCTCTCTAAACCTGACATTCTATGTTCCATGTCCTAATATTCTGTGTTCTAAGGTCCCTCTCTGCTCTGACATTTTATGTTCTGTATTTGAATATCCTTGTTCTAAGGACCCTTTGATCTCCATGATTCACTCCTGTGATTATAAGGTCTCCCTTTTGCTGGGTTTGTCTGGCTAACAAAATAGCAGGGTGGAATGAATTTTTGTTTTTTCTAATAATTTTTTTAAAATTTTACTTTTGATTGTCACAAATTCCCCCTTTTCATTTTTTTGATACAAAAAATTAGCTCTCTACTTTCTTTAAAAATCAATTTAGAAAACTATTTAATTTATTATTTTTTAAAGAAATCAGTTCTTAATTTTATTTATCAACTCAATGGTTTTTTCTTTCATTTTTGTTAATCTCTTTTTTGATTTTCAGAGTTTCTATGCTGATTTTTGTTGGAGTTTTTGATTTTTGCTCCTTTGGTGTTTTTAATTATATACAATCCATCACTATAGTCTTTCTTTTGTTAGTGAAAGTGTTAAGAGATAAACATTTTCTCTAAAGGGACAGCTTTAACAGAATCCTATACATTTTGGTAATCTCTCTCTTTTTTTGGGGGAAGGTCATGTTTTTTGATGACATTTTCTGTTGTTTCTATAATTTGTTCTTTGACCATCCCTCTGGTTCTATCAATGACTTAATACCAGTTTGAACAAAGCAATTCAGGATATACCACAGGGAACCATCTTGCTTGTTGGCAGATGATGCCTTGCGACCCAAGAGGCCATTTCTACCTCCCATTTTTATGACTTAGTAATTTGGTCCAGCACACTCAACCCTGTTGAGGAATTCAGAGTTCCAGAAAGATGGGATACAAACTGCTAGAGGTAATGAGAAGGCTATAGGGATGTTAGGCCCAGCCTGGTGGTTTGCAGTGAAATGAAATACAGGCAGATATTTAGAGAAGCCAGAGGCTGCTTTTTTGAGCTCCTCATATTTTAAGGCGGGGTGGGAGGAATTTGAGGCTCTTTTGCAACAGTATGAGTAGGCCTTTGTTTTGCTCTAAGCTGGGCCATGTATCTATTTTATAATTTCCCAAGTGCTATTGGGTGTAGCTCTGTCTTTTCAGTAGAAAGCTTTGTCACTTAAAACACACACACACACAAAACACACAGACACACACCACCTTTGATGTGGCTGGCTTTGTAGGGAGCCCAACTAACTCTAGGTGTGCTTATTTTTTCTGTGGGAGTTGACAAGAATTAAGGAGAGGATAATTAAGTCACCATTTAGTGGGTCTGATATTTTATATTGCTTTTCAATTTTTACCAGCCATTTAATTTAACAAACCCTTATTAAAGGCCTACTTGTACAGAGTAGTCCTATACCAATGCTGTGCACATAGTAGGCACTTACTTAATAATTTTTTATTATTTGCATATTGTTTGTATATTGTCTGTGTATTATTTGAAAGAAGATCCCTTAAAGAAATTGGGGGTCTGTATAACCTGGGGAAGAGAAAGCTATCAAGTCAACGTAGCTGTTTTCAAGCATTTGAAGGAATGCATTCTAGAAAACAGTTTACATGTTTTGTGGTTGGTCTGAGAGGAATAATCAGTGGAAGGGTCATCATGGGTCTGATGTCAGGAAGTGTTGTTGTTGTAGAGCTATTTTAGTTGTATCTGGGGTCTTCTTGGCAAAGATACTGGAATGGTTGGTCATTTCCTTCTCCAGCTCATTTTACAAATGAGGAAATAACTTGCTTACAGTCACACAGCTAGGATGGATTTGAACTCATGAAGATGAGGCTTCCTGATTTCAAGCCCAGCTCTCTATTCATGATGAACCTTAGATGAAATGACTTGCCTACAATCACACAGTAAACACTAGAGTCAGAATTCAAGTGCTGGTCTTCTAGGTTCACATCCTGGTGCATCTTACAGACTATTGGCCTATTGGGCCTTTCCATCTGCTTTGGATGGTCCATTGGACCTCTTCTGTGCAGCAGCAGAGCCATGCTCTATCTATTTGTCTTACTCGGAACATGAACCTTTTTAGAACAGGGACTATTGTACAATTTTCTTTATACTTGTCATACATTTAATAGACAATGTGGGTATGTATGTTGAAGACTGTTGATATTATGATATTGACATCCATCCATCAATAGTCAGCTAATATTTATTAAGCATCTACATGTGCCAGGTACGATGGCTTGACACATGGTAAATGCTTAATAAATGCTCATTCCTTTATTCTAACTCCAGGTCTAGTGTTACATATATATATATATATATATGTATATATATATATATGTATATTTATGTATATACACACACACGATGGTACATTCTCTAATATATGATGGCACATTCTGTATATGATGGCACATTCTCTAATATACAACGATACATTCTCTAATATACAACGACACATTCTCTTCTTCCTTGATATTAGTGCTACATTTGAAGTGATTTTTGAAAAAAAAATGCTTCTTTCTGGAAATTTATCACTTGTGTGCATGGAGCTTGTGATTGAAGGTTTTGACAAAAACCTTAATTTTGACATAAAGGATATATGCAGTTTTAATCTGGTTAATAAAAGCCAGGTATTTATTAGATTCTTTCAACCAGTGATTGTTGAATAGGAATATGAAAAATCATGAAAAATTTAGAAAATAGTTTAGTGATATGGAACATGAAACTTATACTATCTTAGAGCGAAGGAGGATCTGCCATGTATTTCTCAAAACAGGGGACTTTGGAGAGTTTTGAAGGTAGGAGAGAAATTAAGGATGCAGAATTCTTAGATCTGAAAAGAGTCTTTGAGGCAATCTAGTCTAACCTTCTTATTTTTGCAGACAAAAGAATTGAAACCCAAGAATATTAATTGATTTGGTCTAAGTCATGTAGATAGGAAGCATCAAAGGAGATATTTGAACTTGTCATTTCTCTGACTCTAGAAACAGGGCTTTCCTTATTGGTCTAATTTCTGTCCTTTGAATGAATATTCTGGGCAGGCATGGATTTGGAAGGAAGGAAATCATGAGATCATTGATTTA
>JAJPUD010003799.1:94466-129630 GCA_023553655.1 Myrmecobius fasciatus
AAAGAATGAAAGGAAAGAAGGCAGGGAGGGAGGGCAGGTGGGAAGGAAGAAGGGAAGAAGGAAGGAAAAAAGATGAAATAAAGGAAGGAAAGATGGAATAAAGAAAGGAAGAGAGAAGGAAGGAAAGGATCTAGTCAAATAGGTGAGGGAAATGGTATCTGCAGATACTGAAGCACTTATCTAAGAGTTATTGATACATTTAGCAGACATCTTGGACATATATATTCAAAACCAATTATGTCATGATGTTGATATCCATCCATAAATAAGATTTATTAAGTGCCTACCATGTGCCAGACACTGTGTAAGTACTGATTTTCCAGGAGGTATTATATTCAATTCAATAAACATTTATTAAGTGCCTACTATGTTCCAAGTACTGTGCTAATTCATGGTTCTCTAGGAAGTGTTTTATGGGTATGCTTATGGTGGAGAGATAAGCAAGGGAATTCTTCCAGGGTTATGCCCCAAGTACTTAATCTGTCCCCACTCTAAATTGCTTCCTCTAGTTATTTCTCCCTTATTCAATTATATCAGTATTATTCTACTGTTATCTGAGAAAGTGGATTGTCAGTCATAGACTCAGATTTTTTTTAGAGCTCGGAGAGACCTAATTCAGAGTTTTCTAACGTTTTTTGGTCATAGAGTACTTCTAAGTTGAAATATATTGACAGAACACACAAAGATTGGTTCAGACAGCCAGGGAGCATCAATTATCATCTGTGATTAAGGTGATTTGGGGAAGTTCTGAGCCCAATAAGGCATTTGCCTTAGAGATCATAGAATGTGAGCATCACAGATTCAGAGTGGAAAGTACTTGGAGACAGTACTTGGGCCTCTTGAATTGGCCCCAATTTTTAAATTTATAGTGAGAGTATTTAAACCTCAGAAACTGGCAAAAACTGCAAATGAGGACTTGATTTATTGTTCTGTTGATTGTCTAGACTTAAGAAAGTGATGGCAAAAATGTTAATATTGCAGATTCAACTTAGTTTATGTGTAAAAAAAAATGTCATGTGTACATTTTTCTTCCCGGAGAGCCTCTTATTTAGCATTTGGCAGCATAATCCTTGGCTATAATGTTGTATTTAATTCACTAAGTATTTATAAGCCCTTTCAGTTATGCTGGAAACTGGTAGGGTGATGGGGATAAAGAATATAAAAGAAACCCTCCCTACTCTTATACTTAAGGTGGTGCTGGAGGGAGATCTTTGGATCCCAGATGCAGAACTGGGAGGGACCCTCCAGGCCACCTAGTCCAATATCCTTATGACAATTATATCATTGCCCAATTATATCATGTGACTTACCCAAGATGACACAAATTATATCAGTGACAATATTTGAATCTGGCAAGGATTTTTTTTCCCCTCTTCTGTACTATACCTCTTTTCCACTAGGAAGAAAACAAACAATTAAACTCCCGTTGTGGACTATATAAAATGTTTTACAAATTTTATCTCATTTCTTTATAACTCTAAGGAGCTAGATGCCCCCATTTAACAGCTGAGGAAGGGCAGCATCTAGGTGGCACAGGAGATAGAATGCCAGGCCTGGAATCAGGACGACCTGAGTTCAAAAACAGCCTCAGACACTTACTAGCCATGTGACCCTGGGCAAGTCACTTCACCCTAAGTGCCTCAGTTTCCCCATTCTGTAAAATGAGTTGGAGAAGGAAATGGCAAACTTCCAGTATCATTGCCAAGAAAACCCCAAATAGGGGTCACAAATGGGGTCAACAACAGTTGAGGAAACTGAGGCAGACTGAAGTCATACAACTAGTGCCTCAGGTACAATTTGAATTCAGATCTTTCTATTCTAGCTGCTTCTAGAATTAAAGGCTGAATTAACAATGATGAGATGACTTGAATAGCCAGAGCTCCTATTTCAAGGTTCCCTCACCCACCCACCCAAGGATAACTGACCTTGGATAGCGTGCTGGAGAGGGGAGAAGGGAATCTATTTCCCCACAGTTATTCCTGGGCTAGCAACTACTTGGTCTATACAGAATTAGCATTATCTCCACACACACCCATCCCCCACCCCCCAAGTATCGCTTATGCTTGATCTGTTCTTCAGAAAAGTAATGGGAGGACCTGCAGATGCAACCAAATGCTCCTGCCTCCACAGGAAATCCTCGGTCAGATTATTTTCCTCTGCTGCCCGACTTCATTTTTCTTAGTAGTTCTCCACTGGCTCAATCGAGGGGTCTGTTTCAGAGCTGCTTTTCAAGTCTCAAAACCTATTTTTAAAAAGCCCCCTGCCCCAACCCTCCCTCCCCCCAACCACACACACATCTTCTGTGTGCAGGGGCACAAGTCTCTTAGGTTTGGAGATGACAGAACTAGAAAAAAGTCATTGAATCTAACCAATTCAATTCAACAATTTTTTTTTTTAAGTATTTACTCTGTTGTTGGCTTTGTGTTGGCCCAAAGCCCCTTGCCCTCAAGGAGGTTACATTCTAACAGTGGTAGAAGTGGTACATAGATAACCAAATAGGCGAAGTAATTTCAGGAGAAAGGGAAAATTAACAATCCTTGGTGAAAGATTAAGAAAAAAACCTGCTATGTTAATTTGAAAGATGAGGGAACTCAGGCTCATTGAGGGAAAAAAATCGACTTAGTGCCGTCTTCCAGATTATAAATAGGGGAGCCCAGCATTTAAACCAAAGCCCCCAGGCTCTAAATTCAATAAACAACGCTATCTCTGGATTGTTATGATCTAAAGTAAATCATCTTTGCATGTATGAGGTGGGGAAAATTAGAGTTCATTTGAAAAAACTTGGGAGTTTTAGTGGGCTATCTGTCACTCAGGCTGGCTGTGGCAGCCCAGAGAACTAAGTGGTCTTCAGGTAGAGTGAGCTGCCTCATTAATTATAGCTAGGCACCAGAGGGGAGTCAGGAAGACAGAATTCAAATGTGACCTCATAAACTTACTAGCTCGTAAACAACAACAATGTAAGTCATTTAAGTTTCCTCAACTGAAAAGTGGGGATGATAATGGCCCCTACCTCTCAAAGTTGCTGCAAAGGTCAAATGAGATAATACTTGTAAAGCACTCATCACAAGGCCTGGCACTTATTATAGAAAGATTAACTATTATTCTTATTCTTATTGGAGTTCATAGCATTCATGGCTTCATTGGTTGTTGATTGGTTATTGTCTTTCGTCTTGGAAGAGGAACAAAATAACTAAAATGTCATCACTATGTTAGAGTCTAGTTACAATGTGTCTGACTGTGGCTGAGCTCAGGATGCTCTGCCACAGGTGAGACTCAGTCCACGTGAACATTTGAGGCAGCTTTTCCATCATCATTTCTGACTCTACTTTGATTAAAACACTCCTGGACTACTATACTATTGAATTTGAGTATTTTTGTACTCAGTTCTATGAAGAACTTTTTAGGAAGAAAATTGATCAGTCGGAGGATTTCCAGAGGAGATAGATTAGAGTAGTGAGGGCTTTCAAGTTCATGGCATGGGAGGATCAGTTGAGTTGGAGGATGATTAACTCAGGAAAGAAAAGACTTGGGACAGATAGAAAGGTCAGTTTAATCATAGGGAGGGTGTTGAGTTCAAAAGTGGAGTCTGTCTACTTATGCTAGCTCTCAGAGGGTGGAAATTGTTAAATGGATTCCTTTGGGTGATGGAGGGTAGAAAAAAGGAAGTTCCTTGTCCCCGAAGGTTAGATAGCTTGATGGCTCAGTGGATAGAGAACTGGTCCTGGAGTTAACAAAAACTCATTTCAAGACTAGTTTCAGATGTTTGTTGGGCTTATGACTCTTAGCTTGGTCTGAATCATTTTACTCAGTATCTACCTCCCAAGGCTGATGGGAAGGGACAAAAAAGGGACAATGTTTGTAAAGCGCTTTGCAAAACTTCAAGCACTAGCTAAATATCAGCTATTATTACTATTAGGACTTTAAGCAAAGGCTATATGATCATTTGCCAAATGTGTTATAGTGTTGATATTTTTTAGTTACAAACTAAAATGACCACTGTGAGGTCCATTCCAGTGCTGAAATTCTATGATTCTATGAAATGCTCAAGTATTTGGCATCACTGTTCACTCTTTACTCAAAAGACCTAGCAAAGGCGGAAGAAACTTCAAAAGTCAGATTATTTTGAGTAGTTAAAATGATCATCATCTCCTCTTTCCATTGACCATTTTTAAACAAAGGAGGATGGGGGGGCGCAGAATATGATTTGAAAGACAGTGTGTGCAGCCTTAAAAAAATGAATAGAAATCTGTATTTGTGTCCTGGCACTAGTGCAGGAGAGGTGTGATCAGCAGAGGTATGTTTGTAGCTGTTACATGGGAACCTCTAATTCCTTTCAAATCTCCTGAGAAATAGCTAGTCATCACATCTCACAGGCTAATGGCGTCTGACTGGAAACCCAGTAACCAGGAAACTACACTTTAAAAAAAGGTGGAATCCTATCCTATTCACTTATAAAATTCTAATTTTAGGGATTTTTTTTTCTCTCCCTCTCTTCCTACTCCTCAGAATTCTACTTCTGTTGCTTAAAAAAAGTCCCCCATGCAATGTCTAGGTCAGAGTTTAGAATAACTTTCCAGCTATTAAGTTGCTATTCTATCACTAAAATGATGAACCCAGGGTTCTGGTAAACAGCCAAAGGTTCAGGGCATGAGGGTCAGCAGTTGTCAGAATATTAGTGAGGGATGAGACCCAGCATACAGGGCTGAGTTTAGAAAGTTTCTAAACTTGGGGAGGAGATGGGATGAGGGAGAACCTGACTTTTCAAACATGCAGCAGAGTTTTTAAAATTGATTTTTGCTTTTAGGTGGTTAAATTGAATATGCTTTTTCCAAGAAAAAAGAAAAAAAAGTAAGAAACAAGGAGAAAAACAGCTCCACAGGAAGGCAAGTTAGCCATTCAATGAGACATACAAGGGAACGTTGGTTGGGTTAATCTAATAATACCTTGTAAAGTATTTATATACAGCTTCTCTCTAAGAAACTCAGTACTTTGCAGACATGAGCTCATAATTCTCAGCAAGAGCCTGTGAAATATGAAGGTGTTGTAGACAGCCAGGGAAACCAAGGCACAGAGCTTCTGCCAGCAGAAGTTACTTAAGTTCTGACTTTTTAAGAAGCAATTGTTGTGGTTGTATTTTCAATTAGTCATGTCCAACTCTTTGTGACCCCATTTGAGAGTTTTCTTAGTAAAGATACTAGAGAAGTGTGTCATTTCCTTCTCTAGCTCATTTTACAGATGAGGAAACTGAGGCAAACAGGATTAAATGACTTGTCCAGAGTCACACAACTAGTAAATGTCTGAAGCTACATTTGAACTCAGATCTCCCTGACTCCAGGCTTAGTAGTCTATTCACTGTACTACCTAACAACAGCCAAAACAAAAATGAATGATGATTAAACTTGATTGAAACTGAGCTTTTACCCACCTTGTTCTGCATTTCTGGTCCTTCATATTTGGAAAATACAAGTTTTTCTTAGTATATTTTCCTGTATTTTTATTAAATACAATTGAATTCTTATTTATTTGTGTACATGTTATAACTTCCTAATGGATTGTAAACTCTTTACAAGCTTGTGTTGGTTTTCACAGTTATTTCCCTTTTAATCTATCACTTTCTGGTAAAAGAAGTTATTTAATAATGTTTGTCAAATTGAAATAAACTAACCATTTGCTAGCTTGTGTCATTTAAAAAAATACATGTCTCATTTTACTACTAGGCTGTAATCTCTTCGAGGACAGGGATCAGGCCATTTTTCATCCTTATGTCTAGAGCATAGCACAGTGACCTGCATAAAGTAGACAAAAAAAAGTTTTTTTGAATGGAATTGAATAAAGAGATACATTCTTGGTGAGACTGTCTAGAGTCTTTTGGGTATAGTGGGAGAATATAGTCAATTGTACTAATTTCCCCCCATACACACACCCACTTTCCTGCTTCTATTCACTATGAAGAAGTAGAGTGAGTGCTGAATGTGAATTCAGAAGGTTCAAATCCAGCTTTGATGCTTAAATGCTGTGTCTTGCTTACCGTAAAACTAACTTTATGGGGTCATTCATCTAAAGTTGGAAAGAGCCTAGATAGCTATTCAATCTTACCCTTCAGTGAGGTAACTGAATCTCAACAAGGTTAATTAAGTGACTTGTTTGCCCAAGGTCACCCAACTAATAGAGACAGAGAAAGAATTATTTAGTGAAGAGCAGCTGTGTCTTAACACTGGGTTACTCTCTCAGCCACTAGTCTTGACATTATTGACTCGTAGGCTTGCCTCTAATCCTGAAAGTACCTTCCTAAACCAACTTTTTGGCAATAAAAATCCAAGCAAGGATGGCTTTTAGGCTTCAGCAGTAGGTCCTCATGGCAGCTCCATGAGGTTGTCACCTGTGGGTTGTCTATTTATAAATATTATTTATTTGCTTACACATTTACATGTTCTTTCCTCTGATAGAATATTAGCTTCTTGAGAATAGGGACTGTCTTTATTATTGTCTTTGTATTCCCAGTTATTAACAAAGGCTCTCTATGAATGTTTATTGATTGATTGTCTCCAGGTAGAAAGAGCTCCATTATCCCCATCATCATCATCAGTAACATCCACCACTACTAGAAATAGGATGAGTGAAGAATGGAAAGGAACTGATATTTATTAAGCTGCTTCTGTGGGCTGGGTGGTTTACTAAACACTACACATATTTTCCAATTTTGTCCTCCCAACAATCCTACAAGGTAGGTGATGTTATTATCCCATTTTACATTTGAGAAAACTGAGGCAGACAGCTGCTAAGGAACCTGTCCAGAGCTACACAGCTAAGTGTCTGAAGCCAGATTGCATTTAGTTCTCTTTGTTGCTATCCCACTGTCCAGCATTCTGTCCTGCTGAGAAATTCACTAAATAAAAACAAGCCAGCAGGAAAATGAATAATGCAAGTCAGCTCAGTTTTTCAGCATCACAAAAATTAAAAGACTCCAGCTTTTGTCAGAATTCTCCCCATTTTGGGGGAAATATAGTTCAGTAAAGTAGATTTATGTGGGTCTATCCAAGAAGAGTTTGGAACATTCCTTTCTGAAGGACTCTGGAAATAGGGGATTTAAGGCAATCACGGTTGCCTGGGGTACCCGCAATAAACCCCACTCTGCCATATTCCACACCAGACCTTGAAATCCCATTGCTGTTCCTTTGATTGGGATAGGATTTCCTTTATTGAAGACAGATTCTCAAGCAAAGAAAACCTAGACCAAGTTGCATTACAAAAATAACATACCTTTGCTCCAATAACCTGTTTTATGAATGAGTCACCTTCTTCATCTTTGGGGTGTGTGTTCCATGTCATTATTAAAGAGGTGGGTTTTGGGGGGGCTGTTTAAAGGGTGACTGTAATTCATAAGGTGTGATCCATTATGGCACATGAAAGGCTTTTAAAGGCAACATGGGGGGTGCGCCTTACATGTGGGCGTGTATTTAAAGTTTCATGTTATGGTAAATGAACTCATATTTAGTAGGGCTGAACCTATATACATACTATTAGTAGATTGGCCTCTGTGGATTATATTTAGTTTATAAGTAGGGCTCCAGTGGTTGCCTAAGTATATTCTTTAGCAGGGTTGTTTTTTTCCAGCATGGAACAGTGGATAGGATGCTGGACTTAGAATCAAGAAAATATGGGTTCAAATTCTGACTCAGGAACTTCCTAGTTCCTGGCAAGTCACCTGGCCTCTTCTCAGCATCCTCAGCTATAATAAAGCCTTTGAAGTCTTTTCTAGCTTTCAGTTTATATTCTTTAAGGTAGGGCAGAGGGGACTACAGAATGAGAGAATAAGAGAGAAAAATACCTTAAATGTCACCAAGTCCAATGCTTTTATTTTATAGTTGAGGATACTGAGGCTCAAAGAGGGTTTCATTTATTTATTTATTTATTTTTTTCAAAATATATGTATGGGTAATTCTTCAACATTAACCCTTACAAAGCTTTCTGTTACAAAATTTTCCCCCTACTCCCCATCCCTTCCCTAGATGGCAGGATATCCACTACATGTTAATTATGTTAAAATACTTGACAAATCAAATATATGTATACTTCCAAACTTATTGTTGTGCAAGAAAAATCTTATCTAAAGGAAAGAAAAATCACATAAAGGAAACACAATGCAAGCAAACATCAATTGAAAGCATGAAAATGTTATGTTGTGGTCCACATTTCACATCCCTCTCCGGGTGTATATGGCTTTCTTCAGTGAACAATTGGAAGTGGTTTGAAACATTTCATTGTTGAAGAGAGCCATGTCCATCAGAATTGATCATCATATAGTCTTGTTGTTGCTGTGTATAATGACCTCCTGGTTCTGCTCATCTCACTCAGCATCAGTTCATGCAAGTCTCTCCAGGCCTCTCTGAAATCGTCCTGCTGGTCGTTTCTTACAGAACAATAATATTCCATGACATGCATATACCACAATTTATTCAGCCACTCTCCAATTGATGGGCATCTATTCAGTTTCCAGTTTCTAGCCACCACAAAAAGAGCTGCCACAAACATTCTTGCACATGTGGGTCCCTTTCCTTCCTTTATGATTTCTTTGGGATATAATCCCAATAGAAATGCTGCTGGGTCAAAGGGTATGCACAGTTTGCTAACTTTTTGAGCATAGTTCCAAATTGCTCTCCAGAATGGTTGGATCCGGTCACAGTTCCACCAACAATGCATCAGTGTCCCAGCCTTCCCACATCCCCTCCAACATCCGTCATTAACTTTTCCTGTCATTTTAGCCAATCTGACAGGTGTGTAGTGGTACCTCAGGGTTGTCTTAATTTGCATTTCTCTGATCAATAGTAATTTGGAGCACCTTTTCATATGACTAGAAATAGTTTTACTTTCATCATCTGAAAATTGTCTGTTCATATCCTTTGACCATTTATCGATTGGAGAATGGCTTGAATTCTTATAAATATGAGACAATTCTCTATATATTTTAGAGATGAGACCTTTATCAGAACCCTTGAATGTAAAGATGCTTTCCCAATTTATTGCTTCCCTCCTAATCTTTGCTGCATTGGTTCTGTTTGTACAAAAACTTTTTAACTTAATATAGTCAAAGTTATCTATCTGGTGTTCAATTAAGAGTTCCAGTTCTTCTTTGGACATAAATTTATTCCATCTCCACAGGTCTGAGAGGTAAACTATATTACGTTCCTCTAATTTGCTTATAATATCACTCTTTATCTCCAGATCATGAACCCATTTAGATCTTATCTTGGTATGTGGTGTTAGATGTGGGTCAAGTCCTAATTTCTTCCACACTAGTTTCCAATTTTCCCAGCAGTTTTTGCCGAATAGTGAGTACTTATCCCAAAAGCTGGGGTCTTTGGGTTTATCAAACACTAAATTGCTAAAATTATTGCCTAGTTTGTCCTGTGATTCTATCCTATGCCACTGATCGACTACTCTATTTCTCAGCCAGTACCAAATGGTTTTGATGACCGCTGCTTTGTAATATAGTTTTAGATCTGGTACAGCAAGGCCACCATCATCAGCCTTTTTATTCATTAATTCTCTTGAAACTCTTGACCTTTTGTTCTTCCAAATGAATTTTGCTACTATTTTTCTAGATCTGTAAGATAATTTCTTGGGAGTTTGATTGGTATGGCACTAAATAAGTAAATTAATTTGGGTAGTATTGTCATTTTTATTATGTTTGCTCGGCCTACCCATGAGCATTTTATGTTTTTTCAATTGATTAGGTCTGATTTTATTTGGTGGAGAGTGTTTTATAATTTAGTTCGTATAGTTCCTGACTTTTCCTTGGCAGATAGATTCCCAAATATTTTATACTATCAACAGTTATTTTGAATGGAATTTCTTTTTGTATCTCTTGCTGCTGAACTTTATTGGTAATATATAAAAATGCTGATGATTTATGTGGATTTATTTTGTATCCTACAACTTTGCTCAAGTTGTTAATTGTTTCTAGTAATTTTTTAGTCAAGTTTCTAGGGTTAGAGAGGGATTTATAAGAGTATTACTTATAGCTAGTAAGTGTAGAGGGTAGAATTTGAACCCAAACCTTCTGATTAGCCCCAAAGGCCCCTTTTAATTGAACCATACTTTCTTAAGCACCAAATGTCCCCGATTCCTCCCCTAGTTTGCCACTTCCTGCAAAGATCATTCTTGCGGTTATTCCTTAAAAATCATCTTGTCAGGGTGATATATACAATTAGGCTCCATTAAATTATGGGAGGAAGAGGGCATTGAGGTAGCCCAAAGCAAAGGTATGGAGGATGTGACTTTGTCTGCAGTGTCTCTCAAGTGTCCTTCCTAAAGCTACCCTTACCTCAACTTTCTTAGATCTGTCCTACCACATCCTCCTCCTTCTCTCTCATTTCTCTTCGAATCAAAACCTGTTCACAGGAAATGATAAATATGAGTATGTGGCCTGTAAGAATGCATATCTATTTCCATTGTAGAATATTTGAAAGCAAAAGGGACCTTCTTTCAATTTTGTCATTTCATAAATTAAAGAATTTACCCAAGGTCACAGAACTAGTTGAATGGTATAGCAAGGATTATAACCTAGTGATATTTGGCTTAGTTTAGCCCAGAAGTATTTTCACTATGGTAAACCACTTCTCCATGTTAATGGTGGATAAAGGTCTTACGCCAAATGAATGAATTTCTAATTGTGGAAATGAAAGCAGCTGGGCTACATTGAAAATCACAGGGCACTGATAGAGACCCATTCTATCTGTTCTCAAGACTGATCTGGATGGACATTAATTTCTTATTACAGTACTAGTATAACATCTTTTGAGAATGGTGTCCTGGAAAAAGACAGGGGGACATTCCAGGAGATGGTAGCCGTGGTCAAGAGGAAGGAAGCTGAAAGGAGGTGGAAAGGAATCAAAACCAAACTATTTTGACCACATTTTTGATGATAATTAGTCTGGTGCTCAGGGCATATGGGAAACTGGAATCCCAATCTCATCTAATCCAATAACATTAATGAAATGTCTGTTATGTATGTCAAACATGAGGCCACTGGACAACATCACTCCCCTCAACACTCTGAAATACACAGGAACTAGTTTAAAATGTAATTGGAAAGTATTTAACAAAATAAATAAAAATTCTCATAAGTAATGTTAATATGTGGTTTTATAAGTCAATATGTGGTCTAGGAATTATTGTATGGTATAAAGAGCATCTAGATGGCACAGTGCATAGAGAGTTCTGGGCTTGGGATTGGGAAAACTCATCTTCTTAAGTTAAAATCTGATTTCAGACACTTCCTAGATGTATGATCCTGGGTAAGTCACTTAACCCTGTTTGTCTCAAGTTTCCTCATCTGTAAAATGAGCTGGAGAAGAAAATGGCAAAACCATACCAGTTCCTTTGCCAGCAAAACCTCAAATGGGATTACAAAGAGTCAGACATGACTGAAAAATGACTGAATGGCAACCAAAAAAACATGTATTTGAGTTTGATACCACTGGATAAAGGACTGGCTTCAGAGTCAGAAAGACTTACATTCAGGTCCTTATTTCGATTTATGATAGTGCAACTTAGCTCTTAGCCTCTCAGCAACTTAAATACTAATGAATCAATTTTTAAAAGCATTTACTAAATGCTTACTGTGTGTAATACACTGTGCTAACCACTGGGATATAAATATACAGTCCTTGCTCTCAAGGAGCTCATATTCCATTAAAGAGGAGAAAATACACATAGGAGATTTCAGGTAAAAGTGAATAAACAAGCATTTAATAAGTGGCTGCTCTATGCCAGTCACTCTACTAGGAACTAGGGTTGTTGTTGTCGTCAATGTTGTTCAGTCCTTTCAGTCCTGTCTGACTTTCCATGATCCCATTTGGGGTTTTCTTGGCAAAGATACCAGAGTAGTTTGCCATTTCCTTCTCCAGCACATTTTATGGATGAGGAAACTTAGGCAAACAGGGTTAAGTGACTTATCCAGGGTCACACACCTAGTAAGTGTCTGAAGCTAGGTTTGAACTCAGGTCGTTCTGACTTTATGCCTAGCACTCCATTCACTACAACCCTTAGCTGTCCAGAAGCTAGGAGCACAAATATTCTGGAGGAAGTAATATTTTATAATAATGCCTAGCTTTTAAGGTTTGCAAGGTACTTTGTATTTACTATCTTATTTGACCTTCTCAATATCCCTGAGAGGTGCTATTATGATGCCCATTTTTACTGATGGAGAAATCGAGGCAGCCAGTGGTTACATGACATTCCCAGGCCAGACAGATAGTGAATTTCTGAAACTGAATTTGAATTCAGGATTTCTTAAATGCAGGTCCAGAATTCTTTCCATTGTACCAACTTAGCTGCCTCTATCTAAAACAAAAGGTATAGGTAAAGGGGGTTTCTATATCAGAAGTTCTCTATGCTGATGAAATAACAAGTCTTAACAAAAAAATACAAATCAATATGTTAAACAATTGACCTACAAATATAAAATAAAAAACAGTTGCCCCTCAAGGAAGATGTAATGGGGAAGTTTAGTTTGAGAGGAAAAGACTTAGGGGTAGGATAGACATGAGAATTGTCTTTAATGTTGAGAGACAACCATGTAGTACAGAAGTGTCCAATATGTCATGCAATATGTGAACTGCATATTAGAAAACCACATGCTATATATATTGGACTACTTGCCATTTAGGGGAAAGTGTGGAGGAAGGGAGGGAAAATTGCTACACAAGGTTTTGCAAGGACTAATGTTAAAGAATTGTCCACGTATATGTTTTGAAAAAGAAAAAAAGAAAAAGAAAACCACGTTAACATTATCTATGTTCTATTGAATTTGGATTTATTTTCTTAACTATTCCCCAATTGCATTTTAATCTGGTTCCTCTGCAATTTTAAGTGTTGGAGAGCACATACTGTCCACATGTTTGACAATTCTAATGTAGGGGATTCATTCTAAATCGCCTTAGAAGGAAGAATAAGAAATAACAGGTAAAAGTTTTAGAGATACTTGATAAAATTAAAAAATAGCCCCCACTTCCTCACAACTGAAGCTATCCAAAAGTGGAATGGCCTGTCTTGGGAAGTTGTTGAGAACTCCTCATTGGATAGGTTTAAGTGGAACACGTAAGAGAGTTATTGCAGAGAAGAGAAGGAAATGGCAAAATACATCTTTTGCCAAGGAAAATCCCATGGACAGTGTGGTCCATGGATCACAAAGAGTCAGACAAGACTGAATGGCTGAACAACAACAACAATCTCAGAGAAGTTACCTGCTCACCTACAGACATCTCAAGAGTTTGGATTTCATAGGTGAAAAGGACTTCCCAACTCTGACATTTTGTTTAAACTGCCTACCTGGTCATGCAGAGCTTTGGACCTTCCATTATTATAAAGTCTTCCCACTCCAAGGGGTTATGTGAAATGATCATTACGTAGAAGCCTTCTCTAAGGATACAGTTCACAGCCAAAGTCACGGATGCTGGTGCTCACCTTGCTAATTTAAAGCCCAAAGGGGGCATCTTGGGCTGGCCTGCTGATGTCTTCTCCAAATGCATTTCCATTCCATTCATCCCCAAACTGCAGGTCACCCTCAATCAACTAAAGGACTTTTGGCTCTTCAGGCAAAATCTACTTTGGTTCCCTGGCACATTCTTGAATACAGTTCAAACTCACAGGATTTCCCTAAAATGAGTAACTCCCTGGATGCTCTGAGAAACACTGTGACTACTGAAGGGGATTAACATAGCCAGAACAACATGGCTCCAGTCCAGGAAGAAAAATGTATGGCCTATTTTTTTTTTTTTCAAAATTGGCTCAGAGTCTCGGGAATTCCATAATCAGAAGCATACACACTCTGACAGTTTCAAAAGCCCCAACACCCACCTCAGCCCAACCTGGCACAGGTTCAGAGAAACCAGCCCCTTCTCCTGTCTTCTGCATGGAATGCAAAAGCCATATAAGACTTCCTGTACAGATGACGAGGGGAGGAGAGGCCTCTGACACTCACTGTCAATGAGATGGGCAGACAGTCTATGGATGGCTTCCCACTCACTTCTGCATGCTGTTATTTCATGGCATGCTGAATTCCACAGAAATTTCACTTGGGGCCTTATGCCTTTTCACCCTCTTATCTAGGCTTTTCAACTCGGGTTTATTTTATTGGTCTTTTTTTCTTTCTCTTAGTGTGTGGGAGTGTGGATGGCAACGGGCAGGATTGGTCAAGTTGGTGCCCAGGGAGGTAGCTAGGGTGAGAAACAAGCAGGCACCAGAGCTGCCAGAGATCAGAGTGAGTCAAAAGTCTCAGAGCCAAGGAATTAGTCAAAGAGGGCTAGAGCATCCGTGCTTCTGAAGACAAAAGGAAGCAGAAGCAAGAACAGAAATAGTACATGTTTTCAGTGTTTTATAGTTTACTTTTTTCTCATAAGGGTAATTTATAACATAACCCGTTGTGAGCAAAGTGGATGATGGAAAATGCAATTTTTCTATAGGAAAGCCAGATCTAAGGGATGATGGGAGGTGGAAGTTTGCAGGTTGGGGAGAATGCAAGAATTAATTTTGGGCCATCTCCAGGGTGGAGACACCTTGGGCTAACTGATTGCAAAGAAAAGTCACTATTAGTCTAAAATGAATATAATCACAAGCAGTTGGAGCTTTGTCTGACTCACTAACTGGGTTAAGGAATGTTGATCTGCCTGTATAGAATTTGCTGCCATACTGAGATGATGCCTTTATCCCTTCCTTCTCCCTTTCCCCCTTCTTCTGCCCCACTGGGCTTACTAGTATCACTTACCTTCTGGAGTTTCTTGCCTTCTTTTAACCTTGCTCTTCTGCGATTTATATATTTATACATAATTATATATTTATAATGGCTTTTGTCTCCAGATAACAATAAACTGATTCTTACCGTGTTGGGAGAGTGTTTGCTATGAATGAATGGACTACACGAAGGGGAAGCATCAAGGGGAACCTTTGGACCTATGATCTTAGATTTAATTAAGGACTATAGTGAAGCTCTCTCACACAAAGATCAGACAGGGTCATAGAGTTAAAGCTAGAAGAGACCCTAAAGGTAATTGGATCCAAACCCTAGACTTTATAGAGGAAGAAGTCAAGGTCCAGAAAGGTGAATTATTTAATTCAGTGGCACACAACAGAGACTAAAAAGGATCTCCTAATGTAAGTTCAGCACTCTATTCATTGTCATGCTATCTTGAATTTAGGCATTCAGCAGCGATAATACATATAATTTTTATTTTGGACCATCTCTGTGAGTTCTTTGTTATTGGTATCTCCATAGGACAAAATTCCCTTTATTAAATGAGATCAGCACTTGCTTGGAAGCTTAGAGCTATAGGTAGAATACTGAGAGTAGGAGTGACTCATGTAGGGTCAGATAGTCAGAGTGTGTCAAGGGACAGATTAGAACCTAGGTATTCTTGCATTTAAGACTTGCCTTTTATGCAACCACACAGTGTATCACATTCTATTTTTTTTATTAAAGCTTTTTATTTTCAAAACATATGCATGATAATTTTTCAACATTGACCCTTGTGAAACCTTCTGTTCCAAATTTCCCCCCTTCTCTTCACCCCTTCCCCTAGATGGTAAGTAATCTAACATATGTTAAACATGTTAAAATATATGTTAAATCTAATATATGTATACATATTTATACAATTATCTTGCTGCACAAGAAAAATAAGATCAAAAAGGGAAAAAATGAGAAAGAAAACAAAATGCAAGCGAACAACAACAACAAAAAGTGAAAATGTTATGTTGTGATCCACATTCAGTTCCTACAGTCCTCTCTCTGGGTGTAGATGATTCTCTTCATATAAGATCATTAGAACTGGCCTGAATCATCTCATTGTTATAAAGAGCCACGCCCATCACAATTGATTATCTTATGATATTGTTGTTGCTGGGTACATTACATTCTTAGAGTACTTTTAAGGCTTATCATGTGCTCTTCCCTCCCCATGAATTAGATACTAGGAGAAATATTATCTTCCCCATTCCCCTTATTTATTTATTTTTTGGTGAGGCAATTAAGGTTGACTTTCCCAGGGTCACACAGCTAGGAAGTATTAAGTGTCAGGTTCTCCTGACTCCAGGACCAGTATTCTATCCACTGTGCCATTTAGCTGACTCTTCCTCCTCATTTTTAAAACCCTCCTGACTCTACATCGAGTTCCCTTTCTAGTGAGGGGGGAGTAGCTTGAGGTGAAAGAGCCAGGGAGGAGAAACTCCAAAATGACCTCTGGCCTCCTCCCTTTCTGGGCCACAGATGTGCTCTAGAAACAGTTGTAGGCAATGAGGAAATGTGAGGTACCAGCTGGGCTGGAACTGAGACAGAGGATGCAGGATTGAAGTGAGAAAGGCAACTTGTCCCATGCAACCCACTGTGATCCAGATGTTATTTGGCTAGAATTTTTTCCATGGAAGGTTTTCAGTGTCCCAGCAGTGGTAAGCAGATATTCTTTCATGAGGGGACTCTGGAAAAAAAGGCAAATTGCTTTGGACGCTTTAAGTGTTTTTCTCTGGAGACCTCCTGGCCTTGTTGAAGTCTGAGCTGACCCGGAGACTCCTAGAACATCATCCTGTCTTAGTAGACAATGCTTTGACTCCGTGGCTCTCGGGTTTCTGGGTTTCTCCTAAATCTCATTTCCAGCACAGAAATGATACTAATCTGCAAACAGGCTGTTGCATCCTGGGGCACAGCTGGCAGAGAACAAATGGGATAAGACTTGCCTTTGGCTTCAGTCCTGTCAGAGAGATGGGGATGGGACACAATAGGGTACTAGATGGCTCATTGAATAGAGTGCTGGTCTGGAGTTAGGAAGACCTGAGTTCAAAGCTGATCTCAGATACTTCCTAGCTGTATGATGCTGGGCAAATAATTTAATCCTGTTTGCCTCAGTTTCCCCATCTGTAAAATGAGCTGGAGAAGGAAAAGGCAAACCAAGAAACCCCAAATGAGGTCACAAAGAGTTAGACATGATTGAAATGAAGGAATAATGACAAAAAACTTAGTGCATTTATTCCAATATCACAGACTAGATCCTTAGTCAAATAGGATGCCAGATCTCAGAGGTTGTTATGTCAAATCCCCTCGTTTTAGAGATCAGACTAATTAAGGATAAGTGACTTGCTGAAAGTAACACAGGAACTAAGTGTCAAAGGTATTTGGTCCTGACTTTGGACAGAAAGACAGATGATGCTCATAGTTATAAGTTAGACACAAGTAAGAAGGGTAACTGTGCAATCACAGAAAGAACACTCACCTTCTAGACTCAGAATTTGAATCCTGTCTATGTCACTCATTAGCCACCTGAGCTCTGGGCTGAGGGAGCTCATCTTGTCTCTAAGCTCAAGCTCCCTATTTTTCTCAAATGGGAGAAATACATACACTTACATGCTTATAATATATATATATATATAATATATATATATATAAATATATGTGTCCTGGCTGTGCAGTCCATCCAAAGTGTCAAAGTGTATATGTATTTGTATTTAAGTAGGTATTATGTGTAAATATACATACATGTGCACACATGTACACATGTGTGTTATATGTCTTGTCAATGAACTCTCTTCAGAATATAAAACTACTCTGTGCAGATATAGTCCATCTTGACTTATGGTGTCTCAGGTAATGATAATGTTCAGTCTTTTTTTTTTAAATTGTGTCCAACTCTTTGCAACACCATTTGGGGGTTTCTTGCAACGCCATTTTTTTTTCTCCAGCTCATTTTACAGATGGGAAATTGAGGCAGACAGGATGAAGTGACCTGTCCCTCCCCCTTTCTCTCTCTCTTCATCTTCTCTCTCCCTTCCTCTCAACCCTTCTCTTTCCTTCTCTTTTTTCATACATTTGCACACACACACACATAGATATACATGCACACACATATGTATTCACATGTATGTCACACACAAGGCATACATATAAATATATGTATTGGAAAACCAATTTGAAGCTCATGCCTACACATGATGGGTCAGTAGCATTACAGTTTAAAAAATCCTATTTCTAAATTAATTTCGGGTTTACAACAGAAGTTCTAAGCATACTTATTTAAGGAGAGAATTCAGCTTCAGGGAAGTTAAGTAACTTGGCCAGGCTTACAGAGCCACAATGCTCCAAAGTCAGGATTTGAACCAGTGTTTCCTGTTAGTGGGTCTGTGCCCCTACGTGCCCCCCCCCCCATCGCCTTGCTTCAGGCCTGAAGGTCTTAATTAATCAGTGTTTTCAGCCTGGGTTAAACATGGTTGCACTGGTTCCTATTCTTTCTTCAGATTATCTTTTATCTACCATCTTTTGTTGGAGAGGAGATGCTTCACTTGATGGGTTCACAAGGAAGGAAGTCAATTTTGGTCAAATTTCTAACACCTAAATGTGAAAGATGAGGGTAGTTTGCAAGTATCAGATAAGTAGAATAATTTTCCTTGGTCTTTTAAAGATAAGTTCTATTATTGTATTTTTTCCTACTTTACAGTCATTTCTGGAACTGTCATGAATATCACTGATCTCCCCAAGTCTCCACCTCACATATCCTCTGTTTTTAACAAAGAAAAATAGTTAAGTAAAATCACCTAAAACAGTGACTTTACCTAAGAACGTCCATTTTGCCCTAGATGTCCCCAGCCTTTTGGCTGAGAAGAAAAGGGAAGTATATATTTCATTGGCTGCTCTTTGGGACTATTACTGGCTTTTCATTTACTCGGAGGGTGGCTGGCTTCCCTTGAGTGAGCTTTTCACTTACATTGATGTTCTGAAGTCATCAGTCCTCTTCCAGAACCAAGGATGAACATCAGCACCAACACCAACAACACCATGTGCTATACAAGAAATGCTCATAGGAGTGGGGTATATGTTGGGAATGATAATACCTCCAGAAATGAGTGTAATGTAGAAATATGCAAATTTATGTATAATATACTAATATATAGAGATCTATAAATTTATTTATAGATTTATATGTGTATATAGATTTATATGTCTATACACATATATCAACATATTTATTCATATATAAAATATATAAATATATATATGGGTAGATAGGTGGTACAGTAGATAGAGTGCCAGGCCTAGAGTCAAGAAGAACTGAATTCAAATCTGGCCTCCGACACTCACTAGCTGTGTGATCCTGGGCAAATCACTTAACTCTGTTTGCCTCAGTTTCCTCATCTGTAAAATGAGCTGGAGAATGAAATGATAATATCTTTGCAAAAAACAAAACAAAACCAAAAAACAAAACATCTCAAGTGGGGGCATGAAGAATCAAACATGACTGAAACCACTAAAAAACAACAATAGCTTTATGTACACATATTATATACACACATATGTACATATACATACATATACACATAACATATATATGTGTGTATATATATGCACACACATATACACACATAGGCATTTCAAGTTTTTCTTCTTGGTGGAATATAAGCACTCTATTTCCAGATTTTAGGCACATTATCTCACTGTGTTTCAGGCCTAGAATGCTCTACCTTTTCATCTCTCTATCTCCTGGATTCCCTGCTATCTTTCAAACCTCAGTTAAAGTCTCATATTCTGCTTTCCTATTCTTGTACAATCTTAGGGTCTTCTCTCTGATATCATTTCCAATTTGTTCTGCATATATTTTATTTTTCCATTGATGTTTCCCCTGTGATTATAAACTACATAAGAAAAGAACCAGTTTTTTCTTTTTTTTTTTTTTGTTGTTTAGTCATTTAAATTATGTCTGGCTCTTCATGACCACATTTGGAGTTTTCTTGGCAAAGATACTGGAGTGCTTTACCATTTCCTTCTCCAGCTCATTTTAATGATGAGGAAACTGAGGCAAACAGGGGCTAAGTGATTTGCCCAGGATCACACAACTAGAAAGTGTCTGAGACCAGATTCTACACTCAGAAAAATGAGTGTTCCTAATGCTGGGCCCAACACTTGCCACCTACTTTTCTTTGAACTGCCATCCAGTTCAAAGCTATTCTACTTTTCTCTGAACTTCTAGCATTTAGCACTGTCTGACACATAGTAAATTTGTTTCATTTTGCATCAATTCATATAAATTTTCTCATGTTTCTCTGAATTTCTCATATCCATCATTTCTAACCAAACAGTTCTGTAACATTCATATACCAGCTTGTTCATTCATTTGTCAATAGTAAGAACTTATTTTATTTCCAATTCTTTCCTTCCATGGAAAGTGTTGCTAGAAATAATTTGACATTACTCTCCTTGGGGTAAATGCCTAATAGTGGGATCACCAGTTCAAAGGGAATAAAAACAATAATGATAATAATAGTAGATGACATATCAAACTTTAAGATTTACAAAGCACTTTTCATATATTATCTTATTTGATCCTTACAACATCCCTGTGAGAGTTGTTATTATTTCAGAGATGAGGAAATTGAGGCTGAGAGTTTAATTGAATTGCTCAAGGTCACATAGCTCAGGAAATATCTAAGAAAGGAATCCTGGTCTTCTTAAGTGCAAATCCAGCATTCCATTCTCTGGACCACCTGGTTGCTCTCATTTTGGTCTCCTTGTTATGTTATGAGCATCTTGAGCTTCCTTTCACTTTTGGCCCCTTAGAAAACATTGACATTGCTGAAACCTCCTGAAACCTCTCAACTGGATTCTCAAATTGAGATGTGTTTGTGAGTATATTAGTGACTCAGTTATCTAAATGGCAATCAGTCACACCTCATAGTACTTGAAGGTTTAATAGTTAATGTCTGACCAATGGTCCTTTGAGGTAGGAAATTGTACTATTACCATTTGACAGATGGAGAAGCTTAGGTTTGGAACAGTTTGGGACTTCTTGGTCCCAGAGCTCCATAGTGTCAGAGCTGAGATTCTGACACCAGATCCAGCACTCTCTTTTCTCTCTGTCTCTCTATCTCTTTCTTCTTTCTCTCTCTGTATCTTTGTCTCTGTGTCTGTCTGTTTCTCTCCCCCACCTCCTTCTCTCTCTCTCTCTTTCTTCTTTTTCTCTCTGTATCTTTCCTTTCTGTATCTTTGTCTCTGTGTCTGTCTCTCTTCTCCTCCCTCGCTCCCTCCCCCCTCTCTTTCTCTCTTTCTTTTCTTTCTCTCTCCGTATCTTTCCTTTCTGTATCTTTGTCTTGTCTCTGTCTTTCTCTCTCCCCTCTCTCCCTCCTTCTCTCTGTGTCTCCCTTCTCTCCCCCACTCAATATATGAGATAGGAAATAAGGTTAAGAGGGAAAGACAACTCAGAGATGGAAGTTGAGCAGGAAGGAGGACAGATTAATGATCTGAGAGTTGGGTTCCTCCCCCCCTCCCCTGTAGTATCTACATTTATGGAGAGCAGGGCTGGCAAGTTCTACAAAGAGATATGGGAATTATATCTTGGTTTGAAACTACTCTAGTAGTAATTTTGGAAGCCTTTAGGGTATAGTCAACTCATAGTTGGTGACCCTTTATCCCTGAGTACTTTCTGTCCTTGGCCTGCAGTAATTCTTGATTATTCTGTCTCTGACATATGCCCTAAGAGAAAAATGAAGGTGATTTTTGGAAGGAAAGACCTGTTCTACCTGTTCAGTCTCAGATGGGAGAGTTTATTCCATCTGTAGTTAAGAAAAATTATATTTACTGCTGTTGGGCAAGTGATAGTAATAAAATCCTATTGTACCCTGGCTTAGCCATACCTAGAGTATTTTGTCTAGTTTGAAGTTCAGGAATTTGAGAAAGGCTGCTGACAAAGGCAGGGTAGTGTAATCAGAAAAAAACTGAATCTGCAGTTAAAGGCCTGTGTTCAAATCCTGACTCAGCTACTTGATTGTTGTTGTTTAGTTGTTTTTCAATCTTGTCTGGCTCTATGACCCTTTTGGGGATTTTCTTGGCAAAAATACTGGAGTGGTGTGCCATTTCCTTTTCCATCTCATTTTACAGATGAGAAAACTGAGGCAAACTGGGTTAAATGACTTGCTCATGGACACACAGCTAGTAAGCACCTGAGGCCAAATGTGTGAAATCAGGTAAATGAGGCTTCCTAACTCCAGGCCTGGTGTTTTATTTTTGCACCTCCCAACTATTCAATTGGCCTTACATAAATCACTTTATTTCTCTGGGTCTCATTTTCCTCTTCTGTAAAATGAGGGGGTTGGACTAAATGCCCTCCAAATCTCTGATCCTATAATCCTGGATCATATTCAAATCACCTTATGTCAGGAGCTACAAAAGACAGATATTTTCTAATCCAATGTCCTATTTTAAAAGAAAGGTCCTGAGGCTCAAACAGGTTAACTTTACTTTAGGCAAGACATTTCCTTCTCTAGTACTCAGTTTCTTTATTTGTAAGTTGAGGGGATCCTTTCAGCTCCAAATCTTATGCTGAACTGGAGTATGGGCAGAGGAGAGTAGCCCGGATGGTGATAGACCTAGAGACCCATCAGGGAATGAATGAAAGATGTTGAAATGAATTGGGAAAGTGAGAGAGGGGAGACAGAGAGAGAGAGAGAGGGAGACAGAGAAACAGAGAAAGAGAGAGAGAGAGAGAGAGAGAGAGAGAGAGAGAGAGAGAGAGAGAAGAAGAAGAAGAAGAAGAAGAAGAAGAAGAAGAAGAAGAAGAAGGAGAAGAAGGAGAAGAAGGAGGAGAAAGAAGAAGAAAGAAGGAGGAGAAGAAAAGAAGAAGAAAAAAGGAGGAGGAGAAGAAGAAAGGAGAAGAAGAAGGAGAAGAAGAAAAAGAAGAAGAAGAAATGCTTGTTCACTGCCAATTGCTCTCACTCACTATCTGTATCACCCCTGAGAAGAAGAACAAGAAGAAGAAGAAAGGCTTGTTCACTGACAACTCCTCTCACTCACAATCTGTATCACCCCTTAGAAGAAGAAGAAGAAGAAGAAGAAGAAGAAGAAGAAAGGAGAAGGAGAAGAAAAAGAAGAAGAACAAAGGAGAAGAAGAAAAAAGGAGAAGGAGAAGAAGAAAAAGAAGAAGAAATGCTTGTTCACTGACAATTCCTTTCACTTACAATCTGTATCACCCCTGAGAAGATGAAGATGAAGAAGAAGAAGAAGAAGAAATGCTTGTTCACTGACAATTCCTCTCACTCACAATCTCTATCACCCCTTAGAAGAAGAAGAAGAAGAAGAAGAAGAAAGGAGAAGGAGAAGAAGAGAGGAAAAGGAGAAGGAGGAGGAGAAAAGAAGGAAGAGAGAAGGAAAAAGAAAGAGAAAAGAGCAGAGAGAGAGAAAAAGAAGAAAAGAGAAGAAAAAGAGAGGAGAGAGCAGAGAGAAAGAGAAAAAAGAAAAAAGAGATAGAAAGAAAGAAAAAAGAAATAGGAAAAGAAAGAGAGATCAGAGGAAGAGAAAAGAAGAAAAAGAAGAGGAAGAAGAACAGAGAAAAAAAGAAGAGAGGAGAGAATGAGAGAGCAGAGAGAGACAGAAAAGAGAAGGAAAAAGAGAAGGAAAAGAGAGGAAAAAGCAGAGAAAGAGAAAAAAGGAGAGGAAGAAGAAAGAAAGAAGAGAGGAAAGAGAGAGCAGAAAGAGAAGAAGAAAAGAGAAGAAAAAAGAAAGAGGAGAGAGCAGAGAAAGAGAAAAAAGGAAAGGAAGAAGAAAGAAGAAGCAGAAGAAAAGAGAAGGAAAAAGAAAGAGAAAAGAGAGGAGAGAATGAGAGAGAGCAGAGAGAGAGAGAGAGAAAGAAGAAAAAGAAAAGAGAAAGAAAAGGGGAGTGAGAACAGAGAAAGAAAAAAGGAGAGAAGAAGGAAAAAGAAAGAAGAAAGGAAAAGAATGCAGAAAGAGAAGAAGAGAAGGAAAAAGAAAGAGAGAGGAAAGAATGAGAGAACAGATACAAAGAGAGAAAAGAGAAAAGAAAAAGAAAAGAGAAGGAAAAAAGAGAGGAGAGAGCAGAGAAAGAGAAAAAAGGAGATGAAGTAGGAGGAGCAAAGAAAGAGAAGTAAGAGAAAGGGGAAAAAAGAGAAGAGGAGACAGAGCGACGGAGAGCTTGTAGTCAGAGAGGACGTGTCCTGTTCTGTCCTGGTGGCGCTCCTGCCCTCCAAGGCTGCCCGGCCTTCCCGGTCTGGGTCAGGCAGAGTCCAGGCCCTTCTGGGAGCATCTTTGTGCAAGCAGATGCCCCCAGGGATGCTTCGCGGTGGCCCCAGGGAAAGGGAGACCTCTTGGTGCCACAGCTCCAAGACGAGCTTCCTTGTCTACAAGGCCGAGATAATCACACCCACCTGACAGGGCTGTCTGGAGGATTTATTAGTTAGTGCTGGGAAAGGGCTTTGAAGATGAGAAATCCTGCATGAGTGCTAATATAATTACTCGGTGTGCTGGCATCAGAGCCTGGGAGCTTTTTGCTGACTAACGGCAGGCCTCCTTGCAGGCCTTTGTCTCTGCTTTGTCCTTGGACTTTTAAGTCTTTTCTCTAGCCTCCCAAGGTAAGGGCCCACATCACGCTTTCAGTTTCATTGTCACTTCTGTTTTGTCAGGGACAGTCATACCAGGTGGACGTCTCTTTACCCTCTGGTTTCAGCTACTTCTCTGACTGTCCACCTGCCACACATTTCTGATTGTCAAAACAGCGCTTTAGACCTAAATTAGGAAATATTTTCTGGCTGTTGGGAAGCCAGGAAATCAAAGGAGGGACCTTAGATCATAAGGTCGTGAGCTTGATTCTCTATTCTGCTAATTACAGGCCTTAAACAAGTCATTTCTCTGAGCCTCAGTTTCCTTTTCTGTAAAATGAGGCAGTTGGATTAAATGCCCTCTAAAGTCCATTTTATCTCCAAATCTCTGATCCTATGTCTTGTTCAAATTGCCTTATGTCAGAGCTGAAAAGGATCTTTGTTGGGTCAGTCGTGTCCCATTCTTTGTGACCCCATTTGGGGTTTTCTTGACAAAGATACTAGAGGGGTTTCAGATCCCTTTTCTAGCCCATTTGACAGATGTGGAAACTGAGGTAAACAAGATTAAAAGACTTGCCCAGAAACAGCTAGCAAGTATCTGAAGCCAGAATTGAACTCATGGAGATGAAGTCTCCCTGATTCCAAGCCCAGCACTCTATCTACTACATCACCTAGATGCCTAAAAAGGGACCTTAAACATTCTCTACTTCAGCTTTCCATTTTAAAAGGAAAACATTCAGGTCTAGACTGGTTAAATGCTACCACGTGGGTAGTCAGCACTAGAGGCAAGATTTGAACCCAGGCCTCTGACTCCAGACTCTTTCCACTGAGATAATGTCTGCAAAGTGCTTTGTGAACTTGAAATGAAAACTTGCTTCAAACAGGGAAAACCACTTAAGACATTCTAATTAGAGTCTTCTTTCTACTTCTTATTCACTGAGCTTCCAGGGGTCATTTAGTCCAAGTCCCTCATTTTACAAATGAAGAAATGGAGGTTTAGGGAGGTTCAGGGGACTTGCCTGAAATCACTTGGTTGTTAAGTGGAAGGACTGGGACTGGGCCCCAGGTCTTGCCAGGAGGCTTCCCATTATAGCACATTGCCTCCCAAGTGGCAGAGCTGAGTTATAAACCAGGGTCTTCTGACTCAGTGATCTTCCTTCTCCTTACCTCACACCACCTCTCAAGGGCCTCAGCATTCTGGTACATCCTAACTTGAATGTTTGCATACTGTTTTTAAATTTTTTTCATTTCTAGGCCTTTTAAGTGGCCATCTTTGAGACTGTGGAAAATCTGACAAATACTTTTCTGTGGGGAAATAAAAAGCCATTATGAGAACATTGCACATTTAAGCCTTGGTGCTCCTGAATCGCCTCCAGGCAGTCCTTTGGGAGGTCTCCCACCATGTCATCTCATTGAGAATTGCTGTGGACCGATGTGTTGGAGGCTCCAGCTGATTAGACCCCCATTTTGGGTGTGAAGAGAGGAAGCAATGTATCCCCCCTTTATCTGGAGGGAATCTCTAGGCTAATCAAATAAATACTGTAATAAGATTAATCTGGTTTCTGCTTAGAAGCATGGGAGAGGGATATGTGTCCAATTACAGAAATATTGTAAAGCCAGTCTCCATCTATCTCCTTATGTATCTTGCTAGCTTGGTTAGAATTTTTTTTTAGTCATTATGTATATATGTTGGACAACTATACATATATTCTCTCTCTCTTTCTCTCTCCCTCTCTCTTTCTCTCCCCCCATATACATACATAGGTGTATATAAAAACATACATACAAACATACATATATGTATATATACACACACACATACATTTGTAGGTATGACACTTCTTTATGGTCTAAATGGTTTAAATCTAGACCTTTAAAACCACACATGATTTATTTGAACAAGGAAATCATGTTTTCTTTGGAGCATTTCAATACAGCCATAATTACAGTGTCGCAGAGGCAGGGCTCTATTTAAGGGTCTGTCAGCATTTCCATAATAAACCTCTATTTTCAGGAGTTTATAACATTTCCAGAAAAATAAAGAGAATGAGAGCATTTCTCCTAGACTCAAAACTGGTGTGCCTATTATCAGAGGGCATTATTTTTAACCCCAAATCTGCAAATATATTTACAATTACATATTTTTCTTATTTACATGGTGAAGACCAACCATGGGCTAGGTCAGCCTGGGCCCCTACCCAGCTGTGCTTCCACTTTAAACCAGAATTGGCGGAGAAAGGAGGAACACATTGGGTGGTGGCTGCCCTCTGCCTTCATCTCAGCCAGGCTTTCCATAGACACTGCCTTTAGAGTTGAATTGATTGCCAACTGCCATCTTGGCTCCATGCTTTCCTCTGTCCCCTGTTTTTTTTATTGATCCCAAGTTGAATTTCCTTGTTCCTTGAATCTGATGGGAGGTGTGGTGGTGTGAAGTAACAGCAAAGAATTGTGAAAGAGGGAAAAAAAGGGAAGTAAGGATGTTCCCTAATGACTGGCAGCTAAGGGGACTGACAAACCGTGCTTCAGAGACCCCAGTGAAGGACATGATGGGAAACCTTGGGCCTCTCATATAGGCGAGCTAAGCTATTACTCCGTCTGGAGAAGCTGGATTGGGGTGGAGGGAGGGCAAAGGGAAGGAAAAGCCCCAAATTAGATAAGGTGGATGGATGGGGGAGAAAGATACTGGTATGACCTGGAAGGGAAGGACCAGAAGGGTTGGACTGTAAGACATCCCTTAGAAAGTGGAAATGGAAGGAATATCACTATTATGCTTTTATAAATAAATATGACTATAGTAGCTGGAGAAAAGTGTTGGAGGAAAGAGAAAAGGAGAGGGGGAGAGATAGAGACAGAGAAAGAGAGACAGAGGGAGGGAAGGGGAGAGAGAGAGACAGAGATAAAGAGAGACAGAGAAACAGAGACAGAGAGACACACAATACAGAGATAGAGACAGATTATATATATACATATATATGTGTGTGTGTGTATATATATATAGAGAGAGACACAGAGAGACAGAGAGAGACACACACAGAGGGAGAGAGAGAGAAAGAAAGAGACAGAGGGAGGGAAGGAGAGAGAGAGAGAGAGAGAGAAATACAGAAAGAGAGACAGAGACAGATTTTATATATATATATATATATACAGATATATGTGTGTGTGTATAGAGAGACAGAGACAGAGAGACACACAGGGGGAGAGAGAGAGAGAGAGAGAGAGAGAGAGAGAGAGAGAGAGAGAGAATCAGAAAAAAGGAGGATTGGGACACAGAGAAAAAAATAAAGAAGATGAACAGATCCAAGAAAAAGAATAAAAGGAAGATGAAAATTAGAGAGGAAAAAGGGGAGAGAGAAAAGATGAAATAATGAAGAAATGTAGAAGAACCCAAAGTGATTTTGATGTAGGACGTTTGAAAGATGGAATGTTGGGAAAACAGGGGAGATTGAAACCTAAGATTAGTCTGCTTGGTACCTAGTCATTGGAGGGAAGAGCTAACACATAACCAGAGTTTGTGTTGGCATTCAAGAGATGAAAAGGGTTAATATAGTCTCCCATGGCAATGGGTTCTAAAGTAGTTAGAAAGCTGCTACGTGGAGAAAAAGGGACCACCCTTCAAGTTGTGTTCTCGGCCAACAACATGGAAACTTTTATTATATTTGAAAAAAAAACAACAAAAAACCCTGATCCCTTGTGGGTGGTATGTTTTGGTTTTTATTTTTTTTTTCCTTTTCTTTTCTGAGACTGCCCCTGGGCTACTAGTTCCAGTTGGGACTAGAAATGGTAACACTACCAGGGAAAGGAGGGGACTAGAGAAAGAGCTGTGCTAAGAAGACTTGGAAGGTCAGACAGCATCAGGCTGAAATCATTCTGCTCCTCTGAGCCGGTCAAGCTCTTTGAGGCTAATGGAAATCTTGATGGCCAAAGTGAACTCTGAGTTGGTGTGGGCAATGACAACAACAATTGACAACGGGTATAATATTTTTTTGAGTTATCTTTTATGAATCTAACAAAGATCCTGTGAACTATGTGCTTTGGGTATTATTATTCCCATTTTACAGATGAGGAAAGTGAGAGTGAAAGAGATTAAATCATTTTCCCATGATCATATATCTAGTAAGTATCAGAAGAAGGATCTAAATCTGGTTCTTCTTGACTCCAGTGTACTTTCCCATCATAAGTATTTTTGCCAATGTAGGTGTTGATACTGGTGGAAATGAATCCTTCGGAGGTTCTGAATTGAATTGAGTTCATGTTGATCAAACATTTTCCTTATGGTCAGCACAATACCAGGCTCTTAGTTTCATAGGTTTCTATAATTAGAAGGAATCTTTGAACTTCAACCCACTCTTTTTACAGATGAGAAAACTGAAAACCTGAAAAAGTGGAATGATTTGTCCAGGGACACATAATTAGGTGGTGGAGAAAGCAGGGCTCAAATCTGGACCTTCTGAGTCATTGTTCTCTTAGAGATAGTTTTAATTTCCACACTATGGAAAGATTTTTGTCTGCTACACCCACACCCCCCCTTTAGCGTTAGAGATGAGGGTATAAATAATACTCACTGGGTTTTTGGGGGGCAGGGATAGTAAGGGAGCAGGAGCTTCTGCTATGTCCCTTGCATAATTAATTTACAAGGAGTGAAAGCCTAAGGGACTGCAGCATATCTTGGGTTTTTAGGACCTAATGCTTTCTTTGTATTGGAACTTACATCAGTAATCCTGGGAACAAGATGCAAAGGAACCAGGCTGTACAGAAGGATATATGTTAAAAGGCTCAGATAAATTAACCAGGACTATCTTTGATACAAAGAGATAAATAGGTTGTGACAAGATAGGATGAAGTAACTACTGTTTAGCAAGAGATGTGTGTGTGTGTGTGTGTGTGTGTGTGTCTGCAGAAGTTTGTTAAAAAGCAAGTAGATAAGTTAGTGGTTAGGGGATAAAAATAGGGCAATTCAGGAAGCTCAGATCTGTGAAATCCTTGATGGGAGTGTTCCTCACAGCAATCTAGCTCCCATCCTCTCCCATAAGTTTATCCCAAGGGTTCCCCTCGTTGTGCTGGAGGCTTTTCTCCAGAAGGATGCAAATGGAACTGGTTGTTTTTGGCTACCTCTCTTGCTGTTGTTACTAGGATGAATCTATTTTGGGGAGGGGGGGGCTTACATCTCTCTGATGATATAATTTACACTAATTCTCTTGAATATTGTCTGCTTACACACCCAGCAGTCTTTTTATTGATCACCCTCTGGATGATTCTAACTTTAATCCTTCTGACACTGTCAGGCTCCATTTCTCATTATCATGCAGGGTCATTTTAAAAAAGATGGGACTTTGTTTCAGAGGGAAGCTTGGTGTCAGGAAAAGAAATTTTCAGTTTCCAAAAGGCAAGCCAGCTCATTCTACTCCTGGTTCGGTTCTGGGGCCAGTTCAGTAACCATTTTTATTATCTAAGATTCATAACCATCCATCTACCTATCCATCCATCCATCTGCTAATATTTATAAAGTCCTCCTAAGTTCCAAGCACTGTGTGAAGTACCTTACAATTATATCTTATTTGATTTTCAAAACAACTCTATTTCTCTTTCTCTCTGTCTCTGTCTTTCTGTCCCTCTTTCTCCTTCCCTCCCTCTCTCCCTCCCCCCTCTGTCTCTCTGTCTCTCTGCTTCTTTCTATATCACTGTCTTTGTCTCTGTCTCTGTCTCTCTGTCTTTCTCATCATTCTGTATCTTTCTCTGTCTCTGCTCCTCTGCCTCTCTATATATATCCCACTGTGTCTTTTTCTCTCTGCTTCTGTCTCTTTTTATTTCTCTGTTTCTCTGTCTCTCTCTGAATCTCTCTGTTTCTCCCTCTATCTCTGTCTTATCATTCTCTTTCTGTCTCTGTCTTTCTTTCTGTCTATCTGTCTGTCTGTCTGTCTCTCTCCCCCTTCTTCTCTCCCTTCCTCCCAGCTTCCTTCTCTCTCTTCCTCTATTTGAGTTATCACTCTGTCTCTTTCTCTCCGTTTCTCTGTCTCTGCTTCTCTCTCTATCTTTCTATATTTTTCTGTGTCTATCTGTCTCTTCCTATTTCTCTCTCTATTTCTCTGTCTTTCTGTCTCTCTCTTTCTCTCTCCCAAAATATTTAAGAATTTGATAAGCAGAAAAGCCTTAGGCTTTATGTAGTTCAGGGAATTTTCTGACCAACGGTTAAGAGGCTTTTTGAGAACAGGCTCTGGAATATTTCAGGACTAAAATCAAGGCTTTCTTGATCTGCCTCAAGGCAAGACTTGTGTCTGGCTGCCTTCACTGTGCTCCCTTAGAATTCCTGTTACCCAGAAACCCAATGTCCTTCTGTACCCCAAGCTTGTTGCTTCTTTTTGACGCTTCTAACTACAACTTTCACTCTTCTTTTTCCAGGACAAAAACTAAGCAATCTAAAATTTTAAGCTTTTTTTTAAAGGTCTTTATTAAGTAGAAAAATAATTAATCCACAGATAAGTTATAAGCACTATAGTGCCAACAGAAAGTCCATATAGTATCTGGCTTTAATATCTTAATGTTAAACTAGCTTTTTTTTCTAGAATCTCATTCTAATATGTGTGTCTTTGCGTCTCTCAAGGTTTACCACAATTAATCAAGGATTGAAGTCCAATGAAAACCATTCTTTCTCCCGTCCTTCTGCTTGTTCTCAGGGGGCCTCTAGTCTATCTTGTATTTGAAAAGTATCTCCTGCCAAGTAGGCACCTAATATCCAGTAAAATTGAACTAATCAGGATAACCCATTTCACTTTTAGGTAGCTCTGTTTTTTAGGATTTTTCTCCCCTTTTATAAAGTCAAGATCATCTTTCTGCAATTTCCCCCTTTCCATCATTGTTCTTCCCTCTAGAACAAGTAGAACAAGGCAAATCTCTCTTTGACATGACAGCTATCAGATTCTTGAAGAGTTATTGTGTCTACATTCAAGTCAAGTCTAGTTAATAAATACTTATTAGGTGCCTACTGTGTTCTAAATAAAACCAGGCCCTGCCCTTACTCTCTAGGAATTCACAACCTAATAAGGGAGACAACGTGCAAACAAATATGTGCAAACAAGATACAGACAGGATAAATTGAAGATAATAAACAGAGGGAAGACACTAGGATTAAGGAGAGCTGGGAAAGGCTTCTTGAAGAAGGGGAGACTTTAGTTAAGACATGAAGGAAGCGAGGGAAGCTAGGAGGCTGAGTGGAGAGCATTGAGAGAGTATTCTAGTAATGAGGCAATCAGAGACATTGCATGGAATTGGAAGATGGAGCGTCTTGTGTGAGAAACATCAAGCCAGTCAGTCAGTAAGCATTTATTAAGCTTCTACTGTATGTTAGGCACCATGCTAAACACTGGAGATTACAAAGAAAGCCCTCCCCATCCCAAATCAGTTCTTGTTCTCAAGGAGCTCACAGTCCAAGGAGTTCACTGTCTCACAGTTCAGAATATAACTAATTATCTTCACTTCTTCAAATGATCCTTAATGAATACTTGTTGATTAATTGATAGATCTTGCCATGGTAGAGTTTAGGGTCTCTTTGCCATTCTGGTAGTGCTCCCCATCTTGCCTCAATGCTTCAGGATGAGGGCCTATCCCTTTCTATTTCTCCTTATTTCTTATTTCCAAGGACCTTTTTTGACAGCATTGGTACTATGTTACTTCTGTTCTCCAAATTTCAATTTAGAATCAATGCCTTATACCTCAGAAAATCATGAAGAATCACCAAAATGCCTGACTGTGTATACCCAAGGTTCTATCAACCCATACCCAAGAGATAACTAATCTATGCTTAAATTATATCATATACTTTGCATACTGTAAAGTGCTAGATATATGTCAGCTATTATTATTATACTGCTATTATTACTTTTAATTATAGAAGCAGCTTGATTCAGTGGTTAGAGCTCAAGCTTTAAAGTCAGGAACAGGTGGATTTAAGCCCTCTCTCTGACTTACACTGGCTGTGTGACTGGATAAGAAACTCAAACTTTTTTGTTTTCTAGAACTCAAAGTTGCAGAGAAGGCCTCTATCAATATTAGCATAGGGAATTTCTTCATCTGGAAGTTCCCTAAATTAATGAAATTAAAAATCTAATCCTTATTATTGTATTTATTATTATTGCTACATTTTTTTCCTTCCCATCTTATATCTGATGTGATTCAGCTAGAAATGGTCAAGAAATAAGTTGCTAAGCTACTATTGTTATTTAATATTCACTGGTCAGTAGACTACTACTGTACAGGAAGATAAAATACATTTTTTTGTGGTTGAATGAAAATTCTGAGATGTAGAATCATCTTCCCTAGGTGCACTGCTAGCATTCTTGGGATAACTGACAGTAACTGACAGGATGATGTGGATGATCTGTACTTCATCCTGTCCCTACCTGGTTTTGATTTCTTTATCATTATTAATAAAACAAAATTTTCACCACTCTAGAGTTTGTAAATGAGCTTACCACATCAGTGGATGGGGTGTAGCTAGGTGGTAAAGTGTATGGAGTGTCAAGCCTGTAGTCAGGAAGGCGTATTATCCTGAGCTCAAATCTGGCTTCAAATACTTCTTAACTGTGTGATCCTGGGCAAGTCACTTAACTTATCATCTGTAAAATGATCTTTGGAAGGCGATGGCAAATCACTCCCATATGTTGCCAAGAAGACCCCAAAAGAAATCATGACTGAAATTATTGAACAACCAACAAAAAAATCTGGAGCCAGGAAGACCTGATTTAAAATTTGACTTTAGACAGTTACTAGTTATGTAATCCTGGGTGACTCACTTAACTTCTGTTTGCCTGTTTCCTCATCTGTAAAAATGGGGATAATAATAATCATATTTACTTCCTGGGATTATTAGGAGGATCAAGTGAGATAATAATTGTAAAGCACTTAGTGCAGTGCCTGGCACATAGTAAGTGTCATATAAATGTTAGCTATCATCATCATCATTATCCTTACAAAACCTTCCTTAAATCTTGACTCAAGAACCTGGAAATTAAATTGGTCCCATTGCGTACTACTAGCCCTAGGACCAGAATGCATCCACTGGGGCTGGCCATGACCATTGGGAGCAAGCTTGGTCTGGGACTATGATGAGACTGGGAACAAAACCTTCCTTCGTGTCTTAGGGAAGGCCCTTTTTCTGTCTCTATAAAACAGGCAGCATCGAAACGCCTCCCTTCTCCCTGAAGTGGAAAGGGAAGTATTTTTTTTTTGAAAGTTGTCCTGGTGTTGAGCCCATTTCATGTCCAGGATAAAACCAAAGAGCAACAAAAAAAGGTCTTTATTTTTCTTGTTTTTAATATTTCAGTAATGGCAGGATATAGTATCTATGATATCCATGAAAAACAATGTGGCCTTGGGACATAATCTGCGCAAGCCTCTAGGATAAAATAGTACATAGGCCAGTGTACGATTCTGGGCTGGAATCACTGGGGGCCCAAAAGCTAGCCCACTGGTCCTTATTTTGCTGACCCCTTGGAATCGGATTCTGGGTTTGCCTGTGGCCTGTTGCTAGGCTGGCTGGTTTCAGGGACAGACCCACTGGAGCTGAGACTGTCCCATGAAAATCTGGGATGGGCAGGGAGCCGAGGGAGGCAGCAGCATGGGCCCCAGCACCTTTCAGAAAGGCCAATGGAAACAAGACTCATGTTCCCCTTTGCTGGAAAACATGTAAAATTGACACCATTTACCAGATGTTCCAATGTTTTATGAGCTTTACAAGGCCTACTGTTAAGTAACACTTACTTAAAAAAAAAAGGGAGCCTCGCCTGTGCTGAGTGGAAAGGTTTTTCCCCCTTCTCTCCCCCCAGCCCCCTCCATCCCTTCCCTTTTGGGTGAACTCTGGAGCACCTGTTTGCACACAGAGAACTGTTCTTTAAGAGCCCATGGCTGGTATGTAGCAGACAGGAGGCAGGCACATGGCTGGGAGTCTGGACTTGATTGTGAGAGGTCAGGGACCAGAGGCCCAGTCTTGCAGATTCACGTGTCCTGAGCTGCCTAAGCTACACAATCAGCATATTCCTGAAATGTTGTATATAAATAAAATATAAATAAATTAAATATATAAATAAATTTTAAAAGTTTTGAAGGTCAAGTCTGACCGACAGTGGAGAGAGTCCTAGGATGTGGATTCAGAAGACTTGGATTCAAATTATGCTTTTCTCGTTTCCTTCTTAGGGGGTGCAGTTGGATTTCAAATCAGGAAGACTTGGGTTCATATCCTTCTTTAAATGCTTACTAGCTGTGTGACTTTATTTGTGCTCCTTCAGCCTCAGTTTCCTTATCTGGAAAATGGGAATAATAGCAGTGCTTACTTCCCAAAGGTGATATAAGGATCAAATGAGACAACATATGTACAGTATTTATGTACATTACAGTAATATCTACATTAATAATAGCGCTAAAAATACTCCTTGTACTTGTGTGACGAGCATTAAATGACTTCACTTTTCTCATTTGTATATTCTTTGATAACTCTTCCAAACTTAGATTTAGGATCCTATTGGGAATTCTTCTTCTTCTTCTTCTTTTTCCTGAGGCAATTGGATTTACTTTTCTGGGTTTTAGTTTTTTCATTTGTGTATTCTTTGATAACTCTTCCAATTTTAGATTTAGGATCCTATTGGGAATTCTTTTTTTTTCTGAGGCAATTGGATTTACTTTCTTGGGTTTCAGTTTTCTCATTTGTGTATTCTTTCAAAACTCTTCCAAACTTAGATTTAGGATCCTATTGGGAATTCTTCTTCTTCTTCTTCTTCTTCTTCTTCTTCTTCTTCTTCTTCTTCTTCTTCTTCTT
>JAJPUD010003799.1:129640-145325 GCA_023553655.1 Myrmecobius fasciatus
TAGATTAAGGATCCTATTGGGAATTCTTCTTCTTCTTCTTCTTCTTCCTGAGGAAATTGGATTTACTTTCCTGGGCTTTAGTTTTTTCATTTGTGTATTCTTTCATAACTCTTCCAAACTTAGATTTAGGATCCTATTGGGAATTTTTCTTTTGCTAATGCAATTAAGTGACTTGCCCAAGGCCACACAGCTAGGAAGTGTTAAGTGTCTGAGGTCCTCCTGACTTCAGGGCTGGTGCTCTATCCATTGTACTACCTAGCTGCCTCCTATTGGGAATTCTTAACTGCATCCCATTGCATTCATTTAGTATCAACTTTGTGCACTGTACTAAGCTGCTAAAAGTGGGTAGGTGGTACAGTGGATAGAGCACTGAGCCTGGAGTCAAGGAAAACTGAGTTCAAGTCCAGTCTCAGACACTTAGTAGAAATGTGACCTGGATCTCAGTTTTCTCAGTTATAAAATGGAGATCATAATAGCACCTGCCTTTCAGGGTTATTGTAAGAATCAAATGAGATAATATCTGTAAAGCTTATTGCACAGTCCTGGCACATATATGGGAGGTTCCGGGAGTACTAGTCCCTCTGGGGGGAGGGTTTGCCAAGCCCTTTTCAGGGCTGTTCATCCACTTTTGGTGTCCTGGCACTCTACTCTCACCTATAGTTCCAGGAAATCCCACAGCCTAATAAAAAAGTCTTGACAAATGGGCTAAATCAAGCTGAGGGTAACCTGTCAGTGAATTGGGGGATGCCCATCTCAAGCTTGTGAAAACTTCCCCCAGTGGAATGGGCGGATGAGGATGATTTGTTCCAATGGCAATGGAAACGGCTGAAGTGGGTGCTGTGGAGGTCATTAGTTGTCTTGATTTTTGACTTTGATGACTCAGGAAGAGAGATCGAGGCTGATGAATTTGTGCCCCTTTGTCTCATTTAAATCCAGTTCACTTGAATTTGTGACATTGTTTATGATGGTGTCATTGGCCCTGTTCTTAAAGGAAGGATGATCAACAACAGCTTTTGCATAAATACTCTTTCTCTTTTCCTTTTCCCTAAGCGCAGGTACTGATGGGTAGCACATAGAGTGAAATAAGCCCTGGTCTCAAGGAGCTTGTACCATTCCATGGTATTGAAAGATTTACTTTTCCAACATGGCCCAAGAAAAAGAGATAATTTAATAATTATTATCTCCATTTTGAAGTTCAAAGGCAGCCAACTCCTCATTCTACAAGAAAGAAAACTGAGACTCAGGGAGAGTAAAGGAGTTTCTCATTGTTACTTAGTTGGGAAGAATTTGGTTCAAGAGCATTCAATGAAAAAATTGCTATATTTGGATGACAAAGAACTGCTTTCAGGTTCTAGCTCATCTTCTTCCTGTCTCTGTGACCTCAAAAAAGCCATTTCATCTCTCTAGTCCTAAGTTTTCTCACCTGAAAAATGATTAGGTTGCAATAGATAGCTCTTTAAATTCTAGATGATGTATGGCAGAGATCCCTTTGAATTTCAGCAAACCTTCCCAGATCCCTAATCAATATGAAAGGAAACATATTCCAAAATTTACCATGCAAATGCGCATTTAAGGACAGTTAGATGGTACAGTAGATAGAATACCAGGCCTAGAGTCAGGAAGACTCATCTTCCTAAATTCAAATCTGGTCTCATGTACTTACCAATTGCATGGCATTAGTCAGGTTACTTCACCCTGTTTACCTCAGTTTTTTCACCTGTAAAATGAGCTGAAGAAAGAAATGGCAAAATACACCTATGTCTTTATCAAGAAAACTCCAGTTGGGGTCATAAAGAGTCAGACATAATTGAAAAGACTGAAAAAATGAACATAAGAAATCAAATAAGGACATTAATATTTCTTTAAAAAAACTTATTGGGCACATAGCATTTTTTTTAGCATTATTAAGTTGCTAAAAATCTACTAGAACAGCCAAATAAATTGACACCCTTAATTACATTTCTTGCCAATGCACATTTTATTTATTTACGTAGTTAGGTAGAACAGTGGGTAAGAGCAGTGGACTTAAGCGTTATGAACACCTGGGTTCAAATACTACCTCAGATGCTTACTAGCTGTGAGACCCTGGGTTAGTCAAGCTGCTAAAAGATGATTCTAACACATCCTTGGATACAATGAATATGTAAATAAAGATACAAAGGTTAATATGACAAGGGCAAAGGAGAGATCCAGACAAAGTATATCAAGAAAATTTGAGAAGAAAGAGAACACTTTTATCCTGGTATTGGAGAGTGGGAATGGTCAGGAATGGGGCAGGGAATTGAGATGTGAATAATCACTGTAATTTCACTTTCTAATTCCAATTGAATTTCCATGTTTTGGATTTTTAATATATGTATTAGAGAATGGGAGTGGTCAGGAATGGGGCAAGGAATCAAGGTATGAATAATCACTGCCTATTTCACTTTCTAGGCCCAATTAAACTTCTATATTTTGGATTTATAATGTATGAATGAGATGCCTCTATATCATAAATTATATTTTAAAAGACAGTATTGCATAATAGAGAGATCCTAGGATCTGAAGTCATAAAAATTTGAGTTAAAAATTTCTTCTCGGGCAGCTAGGTGGCGCAGTGGTTAGAGCACCAGCCCTGAAGTCAGGAGGACCTGAGTTCAAATCTGGTCTCAGACACTTAACATTCCCTAGCTGTGTGACCCTGGGCAAGTCACTTAACCCCAATTGCCTCAGCAAAAAAAAAAAAAAAAAAAAAATCTCTTCTCAGACACTTGGATGTTAAATCTTGAGCAAGTCACTCTACCAAGATTAGTCAACCAATAAGCATTTATTAAAGTCCTACTATGTGCCTGGCTTCAGGTCTCTAAAACCTAGCACTAGTGACTTTAGAAAGCATTAGATCCAACCCTATTGCTCTTGATCTTGATCTACATCTTGCCTTGATGGCTCTGGAGGAGAAAGTGAGGCAGGTGACCTTGCCCAGCCCTCTCTCACTTAAATCAAATTCATTTGCATGTCTAGTATCACCTCCCTGATGGCTTGGTTCTCTTCGAGAAGGAAGGACAAACAGCAACAGGTAAAGTAGCAAAGTAGAGATTCTAATGCAGGTTTTTGGACATCTAAGACTTTGGAGAAGGAAGTTGTGTATTCAGATTTCTCCTCTGACACTTACTAGTTATGTGACTCTAGACAAATCATTTAATATCCCAGTGCCTCAAGCAACTTTCTAAGACTAAGTTTCGGTTCAAGTTCAGATTTGCCTTGAGAGAGGGAATTCCTTAGGAACAATACATATGAAATCACAAACAATATATAAAGTTATCTTTGGATCTTTTTTTTTAACATGATGCTATTAAGAATGATTCAGATTCATGTATTTATGAGTAGAAATGTTCACTATGAGATATAGACAATCCTTTCTATATTCAAGCATATATGATGTTTATCATATATTCTTATAGTTTATTGTGCATCCTGACGAGCTGCTGGGGTGGGATGAAGGGAAGGGATGCTGCTGTTTGAGAAAGACAGTTGGTCTGCCAGCTGTGGGCTTCTCAGTCTCCCAAGATGCTGGTAAATACCTGAGGCTGGATTTGAACCCCAGAAAAATGAATCTTCCTGTCTCCAGGCCAGGTGCTCTATTCCTTGCACCATTAACTGTAGGTGCTCATTAACTATTTGTTGGATTTGGATTGAATTTTACTGGATTTGCTCCATGTATGTGGTCCAGTGGAGCTGTATGGGAGCAAGCATCAGGCTCTGATTCAGATATTCATCTTTTTCGGCCATTTGAAGCTCAGTTTGGCTTGCAGCTGACATGCATGAAATGATTCATGAGACCAGAATTTCGAGAAGGTCCAGGTCTCCTGGCCAAGCAAGAGGCTAGAAAACACTCAGAGTCTCTGGGGACTTCATGAGTTGTAAAGGACCTAATGAACTGAGGAGATCTTAAGAGGCCAGCCTGTGATAAGGGGAAGTTATCATCATCAGTTCTGATTTTAATTATAAATTTTCATCTCCCTTTCTGCCTTGCCAAACTTTGGATTAAAACTGCAATTAAGGAACAAAATCCACAGTGGCTTTTCATGGCTCTATCTCCTTATCTCATACTGGAATGATAAACCTGTAAAAGGATAAGGGTTCAAACAGTCATGGACTAATCTTAACACAGAGAATATTGAGTGTGTTGTTTCTTTGTTGTAGAGGGCTCCCTCTGTCAAGGGAAATCAGCTATTTTGCAGTAACTTGCAGCAGTTCTTAGCTTGGTGTCCATGAACATGATTTATTTTTTAAAAAATGCACATTTTGATAACTATTTCCAGGCATTTAAAAAACATTATTCTGGGAAGGGGTTTCTAGGTTTCACCATACTGCAGAAAGGGCCCAAAGGTTATGAATACCTGTTTAGAGGTCCACTCCAGGATCTCTGCTAAGAAAATCCCAAATGGAGGTACAAAGAGTAGGACAGGACTGCACAACAGCATCAACAATACTTTGTGGGCTTGTGGTGAGAAATGTACTTTGTAAATCATAGTGTCATCTAGGCTAATCCAATAGGCATTTATTAAGTACCAACTATGTACAGTAATGTTCTAACAGTTGAATATAAAGAGTAAATGAAAAAAAAGCCTTCAATTCTAATTTAAGTCTATCAGGAGGGATATAGCAGGTACACATAAAAATAAATACATGATCATTTGAAGATGGGAACCTAAAAAATAGGGAAATAAAGAAAGACTTCCTAAAAAAACATGGCCTTGAAGGGAGCTAGAGATTCTAGGAGACAATGGTGAGGAGTGGATACATTCCAAGAATTGGAAGCAGCCTGTGCAAAGGCACAGAGGTGGGATATGGCATGCCTGAATTTGGGGAAGAGCAAGTTGGATGCGTTGGCAGGAGCCAAAACTGCAAACCAGATTTTTTCTCTATAAAAGAAGTGATAACTGACAGGAAAAATAGCAAAACATTACAGCAGGAGAGAGAAAAAGGAGGAATCAGAGAGCTGGATAATCCACAGATTTGCTAACTCACTCCTGGGTAATTGAAAATTAGCCTTAATGGCACCGTGTTTTTGGACAGATCAACAAAAAAGGAGGAACAAAAGGACTCTGATTTATCGTTGATGCTAGAAAAAAGAGAAAAAAACACAAAGAAAGCCATATCTCTGCCCTGAATGTCATTTGGCCTGTTAGATGGAACACTGAACTGAGGAGTCTTGGATCCTTGTTTACTGTGTTGCCTAAGGTGAACCATTTCCCATGTCTGTATCTGTTTTCCTATATGTGAAATGTGGAAAATAATGACTTTTTCTTCCTTGGCTGTGAAGACCAAGGATCGTTTCAAGTCAGATCCATAAATAGCTCTTGCCTTTCTCAGAGAAGGATGCTATATAAATCTGAGGAAGGCTGCAGGGCAGAGGAGGTCGAAGTCCTGGGACACACATCCTGTGAGTAAGATTCTGAAAAATTATTCAATAATGATAATAATTAGATTCTGAATAATAGTCCCTCCCTCGTCTATCCCTCTTTCATTGGAGGAAAGCCTTATTGATCCAAGCCATCAGCATCCTCACCTCAGCCCTGTTTGGGCCTTCTGTGTGGTCAGACACTACCAGAGAATGACCTCCCTGACAAACAGGAGGAAATAATGATGACCTGACTGGTTTCCTCAGGTACCACAGGGAATTAATTGATGCTTGTGGTTGTCTTCTCCTTATCCTCCCTCACCTGGGCTCACCCTGTCTGGACATTTCTCCTCATTCTTTCCCACTCCTAAGACCTCACCCTTCTTCTTCCTCCAATGGAACCCAACACTAGTTTCATTTTCCAGGCAAGAGGGCGGGCAAGTGGTAAAGATGGCCTACGGGTGAGGCAGGAAAGGGCCTGAAATTTGGGGGTGCTGTTGGTGCCAGCACATTTTCTGGGCCAGGTTACTTGGTGACCACCACCATATAATCACGAGGCGGCCTCGGCGGCGGTGACGGCAATGGCAGCCACAGTCTCGGCGTGTTTGGAACAATGGCGGAAACTATCCCAGGGACGGCCAAGTAGGGTGACTCAGAGTGACCTTGTCTCTGTTTGTATGGAGGAAAGGAAAGAGCTCACACACACACACACACACACACACACACACACACACACTCTCGGCTTTCCTTTTAATGGCAGACAGTAGTAGTGAGGTAAAAAATGAGGACATATTTTCATTTGATATTGGAATATGATGAGCATCGGTTGTTTTGGGCCGGGCTCCAAGGAACACTTGGAGAGCATCTCAGAACGGCGGATGAAGCCCCAGGTTTATTTTATTGGGTGATTTCAGTCCTGCCAAATATTTGTAGTGTAAAGAAATCATAAAAAGCTGCTGGTGGTCCCAGGCCAGAGGGTGCGCCCTCCACAGACTGGAGACAACTGCTTGGACACGGTGACAGCTCTGATCCCCTCTCCTGGAAACACATTTGAACCTTCCAGAAAAGTCAGTGAAATGTAGATGGCCCTGGATTTCCCCTCCCTCTCATCAGGGGAGACCAGGAATTTTTTTGGCCTCTGGGCATTATTTGTATTTAATTATCATAGTTCGGATTTCCTCTACTGTACTGGGAGGCTGAACTAGTTCCCCCTTCATCCGTTAGCTCTGAAATAACATGGGTACCTGTTAATGATTATCATCCCCAATTATGGATTCTGGTTACATGCACAGCCTAAAACTTATCAGTTTGCTTTAATTAAGCTTCAAAGGAGAGCCCAAGACCCCATCTTATCTCTAGTTGGTTCCCTAATTCCTTTTTCATGGTCCCTGCTGTAGGTGGAAAATGTAAGCTTGTGGTTTCTGATCCAGAAGTGGGACTTTGTAGGCTATTCTTGCTTCCCTTCCTGGAAAGATTCAAAGTCCTTCTAATAGCTCCAAGGACCTCCACTTAGCTTGTCCTAGTTTCCATCAGAAAGCTAATTGCTGATGACCTTTCTCCCTTCCTTAGAAGGGGGTGGTGGCGTAGGGAGAGGGGGCAAGGAGAGATGGAGGGACTTCCTGAAGCAAATCCAATAGGAAAAGCATGTGGGAAGGAGGCTGTCCGGGTCGGGGAGAAGGAAAGATCCTGATGGTAACAGAGAAGGGAGATTGAAGGGCTCCTAGCTGCTGGGCCCTGCCATCTATGAGTTAACTACACAAAGTCCTGCTTAACCCCCAGGCCCTAGAGAAAGCCCTTCAGAATTATGGAAACGGCTACCCTGGATATTTTGCCTCATGCAAACTTGACCAGAATGGTTGTCCCCTTTTTGTCCCAGGGAAATCACCGGATGGTGTTTTTCCCCTCCTAAGTTCAGCCACTGGACCCTGTGTGGTTCAGAAAGGAATATTTATAACTCTACATTCTTTATGTGGTCTTCATTTAATAAACAGGAACACACCTTTCTAAACCTGTGGGGAAACATTTTTTTTTCTGTTCTCTGCTCCTGGGTGTAGGGTCCATGAATGGGGGCTTTGAGAACCTGTCCTTTCATCCCCGGATATCAAAGCGCTACACACACAGGGATCAATCATGCTGATGTGTGACCGCCAACGTGGAGGCCCAGTGCGGTTGCCATGTTGGCTGGCTTCTCAGGCCGCAGGGGCAGAGTTATGATGACCTAATTTTCCTCCATGGGATGAGGGCAGACTTACCAGGAAGGAGGTAATGACCACTAACTGCCCATTCCATGCTAGACCTAAACTGACCATATTTATTTATATACTGCCCCTTCTTCTATATTGCCTTTTATTCTTTATTGCTAAACTTTTTTTGGGAAAAAAATCAATGTTTCCACTTCCCTTTACATTTTCCCTCCCTATAAGGATGTCTGGAGGCAACACGTAGATACTTTGACATTAGGAAGATCTGAATTCAATCCTTCCTCTGATGTGTCCTCCCTATGTGATACTAGGGAAACCACTTAATCTTTTAGTACTTACTACAAGCTGCATAGATGGAGGGAATGAATTTCCATACTGGGAGTTCCCTTCACTGATGAAATCAGGGGCCTGACCCAAGGATGTCAGCTTGAGAAAGAAATAGATCTCTGCTAGTGAGGTATTGACTTAGAAAACCTTACATTAATGTTATCTATGCTCTATGATAATCATTTCTTATTTTGTTAAATATTTACCAATGATATTTTAATTTGATTCAGCTCTACTCAGGAGCCAAGCTAATGTAAGTTGAATGCTTCTGGTCTGGAGGACACAAGAGATCATCCCTTTTTAGGATCTCTTACCAAATCTTTAAGTTTGTGAACGCTCCCAGATTGGCTGCCCTTTTCTCAGTCTTGAACTCCTAGCTAAAGATGTATCACCTCCTTAGGACCTGTTTTCTTATCTGCAAAAATGAGGGGAATCAGATCAGTGACCTCTAAGGTCCCTTTCAAATCTGAGTTTACAAGACTATACTTTTATGATTCTGGGAACCTCAGTTTGCTCACCTGTAAAGTGAGGGTGTTAAACTCCATAGTACTGTCCACCTCTGTATTTCTAATCATTTGAGTAAATAACCATGTTCTCAACAACCAACCACATTCTCAACACCATCAGCTACAAATGTTTACTGGGCAAGTCTCTGAACATGGCATGCGTGGTTTATCTGATTCTCCGTAGGGCCTACAGGGAAGCAGAAGACTTAGTCCTGTCCTCAGGGAGCTTACAATTTAACTAGAAAAACAATACAGAAGCATAAAAGGACTAATAGCTCTTGAAAGTTTGCAAAGTTTTTTTTTTTTCAAAACATATGCATGGATAATTCTTCAACCTTGTGTTGCAAAATCTTGTGTTCCAATTTCCTCCCCTTTCCCCACACCCTCCCCTAGATGGCAAATAGTCCAAAATATGTTTTTTATTTAAACTTTTTATTTGCAAAAGATATGTGTGGGTAATTTTTCAATGGCAGGTAGTTCAATACATGTAAACTATGTTAAATATATGACGAATCCTATATTTGTATACATATTTATACAGTTTATCTTGCTGTACAAGAAAAATCGGATCTACAAGAAAAAAAAAATCTGAGAAAGGAAACACAATGCAAGCAAACATCGATAGAGAGGATGAAAATGTTATGTTGTGGTCCACATTTCATATCCCTCTCTCTGGGTGCCTATGACTATCTTCATCACTGAACAGCTGGAACTGGTTTGAAACATTTCATTGTTGAAGAGAGCCATGTCCTTCAGAATTGATCATCATAGAGTATTGTTGTCGTGTATAATGATCTCCTGGTTCTGCTCATTTCACTTAGCATCAGTTCATGGAAGTCTCTCTAGGTTTCTCTGAAATCGTCCTGCTGGTCATTTCTCACAGAACAATAATATTCCATAACAATCATATACCATAATTTGTTCAGCCATTCTCCAATTAATGGGTATCCATTCAGTTTCCAGTTTCTTGCCACTACAAAAAGGGCTGCCACAAACATTCTTGCACATGTGGGGCCCTTTCCTTCCTTTAAGATCTCTTTGGGATAAGCCCAATAGAAACACTGATGGGTCAAAGGGTATGGACAGTTTGATAACTCACAAAATATTTTTTTCCTGACAATACCTCTATAAGGTATATTTAGGCCCATTTTACAGATCAAGTCCAGTGACTTGTTCAAAGTTGCACAAGCTATATGTATTAAAAATGGTGTTTGAACATAGGTTTTTTGACACCAGAAACAAGGCTCTTTCAACACAAATCAATTTATAAATAATTAACAAATGAATTATATGGGCAAAAATGAACCCAGGAATTCAGAAGAACAAATATGTGAATCTCTTATTAAGAGGTTGGTAGGTTTTTGTGGAGTACTTTTAATGTTTAGTACAGTGCTACTCACATAGTAGGTAAATATTTGTTGATTGATTGATTGATAGAAGTTGAAGGGACCCTAATAAGTGGGTAGGGAAAAACCTCGGGGGAGGACCTGAGATAGAAAGGAAGGTGATAGCCAGAAAGAAGGCTGCCTAGTTTTATTTAGTCCCAGCTACTCAGTTCTGTTCCACTTACTAGTGCTCCAAGAATGTGAATCCACCCTCACATCTGGAACACTCTCTAATTCTGAGAACTGCTGGCCTTGAAAAGCTAGATGGCCTTGTATAAAGTGAACTGGTCCTAGAATCAGAAGCTCTGGGTTTGAATCTAGACAAATTCCTTTAATTCTCTGACCTTTAGTTTGCTAATCTGGAAAATGGGATAATAATAATGCTTTTACCATTTAACCTTCCAGGGAGTGTTGGGGGAAAAGCACATGGCAAACTTAAATGAGCTACTGTGAACAGTTAACGATTCCTGGTGGTTAAGTGGTGGTCTCAATCCCTTATTCTATAGAAAAAAAGCGTCTGCCCTAGTCCTCCCTAGTTCCACCGGGGTAGGGACATGTGCCAGAGACAGCTCAAACCAGCTCACATGGGCAAAGCTACAAATCAGGGCTTGTTTGATTTATTGTTTTGTTGATTGTCTAGACTTAAGAAAACGATGGCAAAAATGTTAATGATTCAGATTTAACTCAAAAGTGTTTCCAGCCTATTTTTTTTTTGGTAGGGGAAGGCCAGATGCTAAACATTTACTATTTATGAGACCATAGAGAGGCTCAGTGCTAACTGAGTTCTGACTTTCCTACTATTCTAGTCTCTAAGTGAGCCATGTTTATCAGGATAGGTAAAGAAGATGTACCTCTGTTATCCTTCTGTCACCCGTGAACTGCCCTTGGAAGAGCTCCCCAAAAGCGGTCTTGTCTAAGGAAAAAGGTGGTGGAGATATAGGGCATACCTGTGGTGATCCTTAGGGGACTGCCAGTTCCCATGTGTTCTCTTGGTGGTGGGGTACGTGTCTATGTGGGTGGCGGTGGTAGGGGAGGGATGTGTGTGTGTAGGGGCTCCAACCACATTCAGATGTCTAAAGCTACTAGTCACCTTCAGTTCAAGAACACACAAAGAAATGGAAGTCACTCAGATGTTCTCTGAAAGCTGGTTTAGAACTGCCTCCAGAAAGTGGGGTATCTGGATTGAGGGAGCTCCAGAGTACACTTCTTCTGAGTTCTGCATTCAAAGTTAAAGATGTGGGTCCATTTATTGAGGACAAAATTATTTTTATTACTTTTTTGGAGGTAACTGGGATTAAATAACTTGCCCAGGGTCACACAGCTAGTAAGCGTCTGAGGTCAAATTTGAACTGAGTTTCCCCTGATTCCAATACCCACTGTGCCATCTAACTGTCCCAAGAAGATTATTTGTTAAGAAAAGGTGGATGGATGGGAAAGGAGACAGAAAAAGAGGTGCTAGTGATCAAGTTTCTTAATGGATCTGGTTATAAAGCCTACCACAGGGTGGTTCTTGCCATCCTGCAACTCACCATTTTAGACCTTGAGGCTGAGAAGGTGATTATGATCTATCTGCCCTTTGGAGGACTCTTTGTTATTGTTATTTGTTCTACATCCTTGAAGAGGACCATGACATCAGGGAGGTGATACCATGACCTGCGAGTTAAGTGTTTTTAAGTGAGGGAGGGTTGTCTGAAGTCACCAGTCTTACTTTCTCCTCCAGAGCCATCTGTGTCCAGTGGCAAGATAGAGATCAAGACTGGAGATGGTCCCAGATGGTCCTTGGAGGCTAGACTTAAGGCAAACACACTGCTGTGTTTTCAAACATTTCTTCTTGCTATCTCATTCCATTTCTTCCTTCCTCTCCCAATCCCCTACTCTGGAACTAACTTTTGTTTAGACTAAGTTGCTATTTGATCTCTAATGCACTTCTTTGTCTTGGAAACTACTTTTCCCTGGCTCAGAAGCAGCAGTGTGCTGGTAAATATTTCATAATTGGATCTTCGGGGAAAAAAATTGTATAGACCACTTTTAAGTTTAATATGTATTATTAATGTTTTCTCCATCACTTTCTTAAGTCCAGAAAATCAAAACAATAAATCAAGCCCTGATGTGTCAGATTTGCTGTTTTCTGAGGTGTAAATGCTCACACTAAAAATTTAACAATCGAGATTTGAGCTGGTTCCAGCATGCTCCTTTCCATATGTCTACAAAACCACACAAAAAAAGACAAATTCATAGTGCTGCATTTCTAATCTTTTGGGCTTTTTTTCCTTATAGCAATGTGGAGTTATTGATGTACTTAAAAAAATAAACAAAAAAACCCCCTTTGAAATACTATCAATTTAAAGGAAATTCTATTTAGATAATCTAATTTTTCTTGGTTGAAGTTATGTGTATGTATGCACACATATATTTTCTTCTTTTCTTTTTTTATATTTGAAAATACAAATTCAATCTTAGGAGTATTTGCTCCTTCTAAAACAGGACCTATGATTTCACTGATATTGGTGTAAGGAACTCCTAGTAAGGAAACTTACTCCAACCATACAAGTAGGCACCTGAGAAATTAAGTCACATACCCAGAGATCAGACTTGAACTCAGCATTTCTTGTCTCTGAGTCTAATTTCTATCTAATATGTTTCTCCAATCTTAAATAATTTTACTGATCATTTAAAGGAATGGGTGTTGATTTTATCAAATGCTTTTTCTGCATCTATTAAGATAATCATATGATTTTCATTAGTTTGATTATTGATATAATCAATTATGCTAATAGTTTTCCTAATATTGAACCATCCTTGTATTCCTGGTATAAATTCTACTTGGTCATAGTGTATTATCTTGGGGATGACTTTCTGTATTCTCTTTGCTAATATTTTATCTTAATTTAATTCTAGCTAACCTTCACTGGGACATGGTAACTAACACTGACAAATGATGACAGCTGGGAACTAATAGAGCAAGTTTTAGGGCAAACTATATGAACATTTTAATCTCTTTTAATTTCATATTTCCAAATTCCTTTCCAGAATCCTTGGACCAAGTCTAACTCTATCAATATACCTGTCTTTCCATAGCCCCTCCAATACTGGGCATTTCATAGGATGGGTAGAATAGGTGTGGGATGGAGTGGAATAAAGAGCAGTGGTTGGTTGGCTAGGGCTAACCAACACCGTAACTAAGGGTTTATCTACTACCATGTAGTGGAAAGCTTCCTGACTTGTTAAAGTTAAAAACCTGGATTTGAGTCTTGATTCTGTTCCCTCCCAACTTTGGAATCCCATCCAGGATGAGGCATATAATCACCAGGAATCTCACTTTCCTTGTCCATAAAAAACAGATAAACAAAAAGATTACCAGTGTCATAGGGTCTTAATAAAGGGAGTGAGAACCTAGAATTCCTGAAAGTCTGACTCTCAGTTTCTCCTAGAAGCCTCTTCTTTTTTTTTTTTTTTGCTCTTTAACAATTTTATTTATTTCATTCAATGTTTATCAATTGCATGTTTTTTAATATTCATTTTTTTAAATTTTGAATTTGAAAATTCAGTATAATACCAGTCACTCAATGAATATTTGTTAACTTGAGCTGAATTAGGCTAAAAGAACTTGGGAAAGCACCCTATATCAAAAATTTCTCCACAAAGACTGACATTAACAGTGATGTTGAATTATAATGCTTTGATTTCTCAGATTTCTAACCCCAAAAGACAGATGAAACTATTTTTGGTCATCACATTAAACCTCCCTCCCACTTCTTCCTGATCCTTTTAGAAGGCAAGCAATATAACATTGATTTTACATGTAAAATCATGCAAAACATACTGGAAACCTCTTTTAACCCAGTGTTTTTTAAGCCAGTAACTGTTAGATTACAATTTTATGTGACTAAGTCCTTAATTCCATCTTTCTGGACAGCATAGGTGGTATCCCTTTATGTATTTTTTTTCCCCCATTTCTAAGACCTGGAAATGAAAGAACTTTGTTCTTGGTAAAGAAAGGGGGAAAAAACTTTTTCTTTCTCCCCTTCTTCCTTTCCCCCTTCCCAAGAGGCTAAACAATTTGATACAGGTTATATATGGGCAATCATATAAAACCTATTTTCAAATTAGTCATATTATAAAAGGAGAAATATTTTGCAAAAACAAATATGGCTGGCAAAAGGAAAATAAAACGTGAAAAAATAAAGGGAAAAAAAGAGAAGAGAGAGGGAGGAACTTGGAAGAAAAAGAGGGAGAAGAAGAAAGAAGGCATCCTCCTTTATTTTATAAAAGCCCTTTGTGGAATAAATCTAATTTTTATCCCCCACAAACAGCAGGAAACATAAACTGCAAGCCTCTATCAACCTCAGAAGGCGGTCCTGGTTAGTTTCAGCACTGGTGTCTAAATGAAATATTTGCATTGGGGGAAATATGGTTTCTTGAGCTTTCTTACTGGTGAAGTGCTAGCCAACAGCAACTTTGATGGCATAGGGAACAGGGACAGTACAAAGACATTACTGCCTGAAGGGGATTTCAGTATCTCAGTGGAACAGGATCAGCTGCAGCAAACATTTTTCCCAGCCCTTGGAAGAAAGGCTAAAAGCAAATAGAAGGCTCTTGGTCAGTGATATTTTGCTGGAAGCTGGTACATTCCTTCCTAACAAGCAAAACTCTTCCTGAAAGAGGACACCAGCTTTCTCCCCAGAGCTGATGCCTCAGACAGAGCTATAGGATAGAAGGAGCCAGAGTCATCTAAAGCCAGAGGACTGCAGTGGTTTATGGGAATGCTTGATTTCCCAAGGCTCTTTTTGTCAGGGACCTTATTGAGAAATCTTAGGCACATCCCCCTGAGTGGTGGACATAATGCCCTAGACTTGGTGCATTCAAATCCTGCCTCAGACACCTACTAAATGTGCTGTCCTGGGCAAGTCACTTCATCTCTGAATCTCAGCTTCCCGTACATAAAATGAGGAAGTTTTGTTAGAGGGTGTTTAAGGTTACTTCCAGATTTCAGTCTGTGATCCCATGATCTCTTTGCACCCTAGCTTCAATTTTTATAAAACAAAGATAGAAATACTTACCCCCAGAGTTATAAAAGTAGGATGAAGTTTAATGTGAATGATCGATGTATAAAATATGTATATCTTTTTGGATTATAAATTTGAGAAATCAAAGCATCATAATTCAAGATTATTGTTAATGCCAGTCTTTAGGGAGAAAGTTTTGATAGAGGATGCTTGCCCCAAGTTCTTTGAACCCAATTCAGCTCAAGTTAACACTCAGTGGGTATCTGGCATTGTGCCATATACTTGGGGGATATAGAGACAAAAAAGAAGGAAGAGAGGGAGGAAGAGAGGGAAGGAAGGAAGAAAGGAGGGAGGGAGGGAGAGAGGAAGGAAGGAAGAAAGAAGGAAAGGAATGAAGGAAGGGAGGGAGGGAGGAAGGAAGGCAGGAGGAAAATAGGAAGGAAGGAGGGAAGGGAGAATTGAAGGAAGGAAAGAAAGAGGGAAGAAGAAAAAAAGGAAGGAAGAAGGAAGAAAAGAAGGAAGGAAGGAAAGTCCCTGTCCTAGAGAGCTTACAGTTTACTGAATGAAGGTGTCAGCATGGATGATGACAGGAACCAGAAGTAGCTTTTGTCCCCTACCTTCACAGGGATATAAAAATAAAGTTGAGGTATGATTCAGATAATTTTATGTAAGGAACCCTGCTATTAAGGAAAGAACATTTAACTTATTGTCTGTCCTCTCCAGATGAGTTGTATACACTGATATATTTCAACATCTCCCTCCCTCCTTTCTTCCTTTTCTCCCTCCCTCCCTTCCTCCCCCTTCCTCCCTTCCTTCCTTCCTTCCTTCCTTCCTTCCTTCCTTCCTTCCTTCCTTCCTTCCTTCCTTCCTTAGTTCT
>JAJPUD010003799.1:145425-199669 GCA_023553655.1 Myrmecobius fasciatus
CTTCCTTCCTTCCTTCCTTCCTTCCTTCCTTTCTTCCCTCCCTTTCTCCCTCCCTCCCTTCTTTCTATTCTTTTCTTGTTCCTCCCTTCCTCCTTCTCTCTTCTTTTTCCCTCCTTCCCACTGTCCTCTCCTCTATCCCACCCATGTACAAATTCATGTGTTCACACCCATCATTATAATTTCTTTCTCTCTTCTCACCATCTGACAAAAGGGAACAAATGGAGCTCTTGGTGCTCTTTTTTTCTTATTTAATCATTTACTGTTGCATATATTATATGAGATTGGTAAAGATAAAATGTAACACCCTATTTCCTTTTAATTTTGTGATAACCATAAAAAGGAGAAAGCTAGAGTAAAAGATTTTTTAAAGGAGAATAAGAGATAAGGCTGTGTCCTTCCATTAGTCATCCAGCACTGAATTTTCCCCTTTTAGTTATTCTGCTGACAAGACATTTCATAATGGGCTTCCAAGGGAGGGGAATCCAGTCCATATTAGCCTACAAGTTATAAGTGCATCATGTTGATTCACTGCCAGATCATAAGAAAAAGTCACAGAAGCCAGGAAATTCCAGATTCATGCTCTCATTTCACCCCTTGCTCACCCTGCTGGGCATAGGTATGATCAAGCTGTGTATAGATATGACCCAAAACAGGAGGATGGGGGGCTGGGGCCATAGAGTGTTGGGGAGAATAAAGAACAAAGAGAGTCTTATACAAAGTGAAGCAAAAGCTTATAGATGGCTTTGTAAGCTAAATGAAGGCAGCCCAGTGTTGGTTGGAGATTCAATAGCTGCTTAGAGTTCGAGAGACCTCACATAGAACACTCTTTGCCATGTCTCTGGGCTTTTCTTTTGGCAATATGCTTTTTTTTTAACTTCTCCAGCTCCTATTCCTCCATGAGGATCTGACTCTTCTCCCCCATCCCCACCCTGGACAAAACACCTCATCCCAAGGCTTGGGCCATTCCAGTGGATGGGGCTTTGGTTGAGAGCCGGGCCTGCTGTGTAATTGAACCTGGCGCAAAGGGGTATCATTAGGGGAATGGCATGACATGAAGGAAAGAGAAAGCCTGGACTCAAATTAGAAAATGTTTCTTGAGGGGCTGGGGGAGATGAAGTGGAAAGGATGGGAGGTCAAATCTCCGAGGCATTCTTAGCTAGGGAGTGTTGAGAATTGGACAGACTATCATCCAGGATAACTGGGTAGTAAAATAAATCTCTGCCATCTCACCTAATTATCTGAGGCTCGAAACAGAATGACCTTCCTTTCACAGGGTCATTGTCTAGTCCTACAAAGTATTTTGTTGATTAGTCATTTTTCAGTCATGTCTGACTCTTTGTGACCCCATTTGGGATTTTCTTGGCAGAGATGCTGGAATGGTTTGCCATGTCCTTCTCCGGTTCATTTTACCAGTGAGGAAACTGAGGCAAACAGAATTAAGTGACTTGGCCAGGGTCACAGAGCTAGTAACTGTCTGAGGTAAGATTTGAACTCAAGAAGATGAATCTTTCTGACTCCACCATACCGCCCTCCTTAACATACATAACACGAACCTTCAAGGGAAAGTAGAAGAATCTTGACTGGAGATTCAGATCCCACTTCTGATGCTTACTGACTGTGTGACCTTGGGTACATCGCATAAATTCCCATATCTCAGCTTTCTCACCTATAGAATGAGGGGGCTGGTCTAGCTCTAAGTCCCTCTCAGCTCTAGATTTATGAGCCAATGATCCTTCAGCTGCTTTCTGGAATCCAGGTCAAGGTATGTTTTATCAATTTCTAGTCAAGCAAGTTCTTGGCACTATTTATGTGGCTTTAATACTAAGTCCAACTCATAGCAACCTTTTTTTTTTTTTTTTTCTTGAGGGAGATAGGAAGGATTGACTTCTGAAGAGAATGTCGCAATGTTTGTTTAGGAAGACATTTTGGGGTGACCATGGAGAGAAAAAAAGGCTCTGGGAGATTTCTTTAGCTCCATCATTTGTACCTCCATATGCCTCCAGTTGCTGGGTCTGAAAAGTGGAAGGGCAATAGAATAGGATGGTAGAAAATGCCCTGTGGCTCGGATAAAATGAGAGATTCAAATCTTGGTTTTGCTGCTTGCTAATTGTGTGACCTTGATAACTGTATTTCAATGTAATTATAAAGCTACACACTTTATTTTATACACTAAAAATTAATCTGAGGAGGCGTAACAAGGTGGTACAACAGATAGAGTGCCAGGCTTAAAGTCAGAAAAATACATCTTCCTAAGTCCAAATCAGAAACTTACTACCTATGTTACCCTTGACAGGTTAGTTAGCCCTGTTTGCCTCAGTTTTTCATCTGTAAACTGAGCTGGAGAAGGAAATGGCAAATCACTACAGTATCTTTGCCAAGAAAATGCCAAATGGGTCATGAAGAGAAGATACAACTGAAAAATTAATGTGCAGCAATAACAGTTTAAGGAGTGTCTGCCATGAGGGTCCCCGGCATCCTGAAGGTTAAGAATGGCTAATCTAAGTACAAACTCCCCATCTTACAGATAATAAACCAAGGCTGAAGGGGGGAAGTGATATGCTAGAACCTTCCCTCCCATGATCACCCCTTATTAATTAGCACAATATTTAGTGTAATTAACTGTATAATTAATGATATATAATTAATTTGCATTGATTTTCATATGAGTGCCTGCTGTTTCCTGATAAATCACAAGTGAATGGAAGGATTGGTTGATTGCCCCAAAACAGGTCTGAACTCAGGAAGATGAGTGACTCCAGGTGTTTCCTGGTCAAGATGAAGGGTGTCCAGCAGCGAACCGGGTCCTTCTTTTTCTTTGTCCAGTTGTGAGGGCACAGGTGACCACACAGGCCAAGCACAAATCGACCTGCTGTGGCGCCCGCGATGCCATGGGCCCGTTGGTCCCGTGCACAAGCGAAGCCCTGTTTGGACATGTCTGTGGGCCCGTCAGCTTGCCACGTGGGCCTCCTCTGACTGGCTTCTGACCTCTCTTGCCTGTTGACTCATTTATGGAGCTGGCAGGGGCACCTCAGTTGTTCAGAACAGCCACATCGCCAGACTGTCTCTCCTCCTTGCATTCCTGGTGGCGTCCGGGCTCTGCATGACCTCGGTGTTCTAATATTCTTGGGTTAGCACAGACTACCCAGCTGGCTCCGCTCCTGGCTCTCAGGCCTTGTTAAAGCCAAAATGCCGGCTTTTTACGGCTCAGCCTCTTTCCATAAAGTTAATTAAGCGGTCCTTTTTTTTTTTTTTAAATAAGAAGATGGACCCTCTTTCCTATGAGGAGACTGCAGAATCTCCTGGCTCCCCCACCTCCCACATTTCAGAAATATCCATTTCTTTTGTTTTTGTTTATTTTTAACACACCTCAATGGGGTCAAAGGTCCTCAAGGAAGATGAACAATTGTACATGAAACACTTCTAGTCGTGTTTTTCCTTAAATGCCAGTCATTTATAGTGGTTTGTTATAAACACATAAAAAAATTGTATATGTCAATATACATGTCAACATACATGTGTATGTATGTATGTATATTTGAACAGCCCATAAAAGACATAAATGTTCATGAAAGATATTTATATGTTTACCTAAAGATTGTTGGGTAATAGAGCTAGTTTCAGAATTGGGAAGATCTGAGTTCAAATTCTGCCTTGGACAGATGACTTTGAATAAGTCATTTGACATCTTCATACCCTAGGCAGTTTTCTAAGACTTCTAAGTTGCAGATCTGATACTGATCTGTACAGATAGAATTTCTCCACTAGGACAAGTTCAGTCCAAATATAGAAACATGTATGTATGTATAGAGAGTTTTCTATATTTATAATATATACATACACTATACATGTATATATATTTAGTCTATATACATATTATATATATGGACAATTTATGTGTACATATAGTCTATATACTGTATATGCAGTCTATATACATACTATATGTAGGCTACATGTATATATAGCCTATATACACATTGCATATATAGACTTATATATATATAGTTTGTATAGACTAAATATAGACTATCTATATGTATGTGTATAGATACATACATTGTATATAGTCCATTATGCTATACATACACCTAGTCTTTCTCTACCTCTGCTTCTCTCTCTCTCTCTCTTTCTCTCCCTCCCTCCTTCTCTCTGTCTCTGTCTCTGTCTCTCTCTATCCCTATCTCTCTCGGTCTCTCTATCTCTGTCTCTCTGTCTCTGTCTCTCTTTCTCTCCAGTCTCTCTGTCTCTGGCTATTTTTCTGGCTTTTCTGTCTCATAAATACACATGTAAGTACCTTTTATGTGCCAGGCACTGTGCTAAATTCAGGGAATAATAATAATAAAAAGAGGCAAAGAGATAATCCCTGCTGTCAAAGATCTCACAGTTTAGTGGGGAGACAATAAGCAAACAGATGTGTACAAACTACATATATGATAAATATACATACATGCACAAAACACATAAGAGCTAACATTTATTTAGTTATAGTAACCAACAGGTCTTAAACCCATTAATGAGGTAGAGGGATGGCTACCCCACGCATGTGAAGGCTTCCCCCAGTAGAATGGGCAGATGAGAACAATTTGTTCCATGAAGCCAGATGTGGAGGGCTTAAAGCTTGCTCCGACACCAGAGATGCCCACTGCATCCTGCATCATCACCAGTGATCCTGACTTTTGCCTTGCCACTGGAAGAGAGAGCCAGCTGATGCCTTTTTGCAACCCTGTCTCACTGAAAACTAATTCGTGCTACAGTTAACATGTCACCCATAAGTCCTCTTTAAAAATGGACAAATAGCAGCAAATACTGCTTTATATCTTGCAATGAACAACATTTATTGTCACAATTTCCACATAAAGATGCATTTTAGAAATGAGCCTTCATTATTAGATGTATTTTTGTCAAGTAGTCAGTTTTCTTAGAATGGACTTTTATCTATATATTGAAGAATGGGTATATTATTATAATGCCTAATGGTTTCTTAGATTTATAGTTAGAAGGGACCACAGAGGTGTGTTCTATACACAGAGGTGAGCTAATCTAATCCAACCATTTTACAAATGAGGAAATTGAGGCACAATATGCCAGCCAATATGCAGAAAACTGAGGGTCAGACCCAGATTCTCTGACTCCAACTCCATTGCTCTTTTTCCACTAGGTAATCATTGTCTTCCTCTGTAAATGTGAATAAATGTTTATCTTGCTGTTCATAGGCAGAGTCCCACTGTGGTTGTTCAGTCATTCAATCATGTTCGACTCTGTAGATCATACTGTCCATGGGATTTTCTTGATAAGGATACTGGTCTGTTATTTCTTCAGTAGATTAAGGCAAACAGAGATTAAGGGGCTTGGCCAGGGTCACATAATGAGGATGTGCCCTTGATCAGATTTGAATTCAGGTTTTCCTGATTCCAAGTCCAGTATTTTATCCACTGAGCCACCTAGCTTTCTTATATACATATGAATATATAAATATATATATTTATATTTATATATGTGTATAGGAAAATACACACAAAACACACAAACCATATATACACATTCAAACATGTATGTGATTGTGTATCTATACACATACACACACACACACTCACACAACCTCCATGCTGGTTTCCATTGTTGTATAGTGGAGACCATAGCTTCTCCCAAGTTACACCAAGAGAAAAGAAGTTCTAGCAAGTCCTGCTAAGCTGAAAAGCTTTTGACTCACTTGTTTGAGGTAGCTTAGCTAAGTTTAAAGAAGATCATCACCTAATTGACTATAGGTTCATGACTTTTTACCTATTTCTGTGGATTCATTAGTTTACAAAAAAAAATCTATGTAGGCATAGAAGGGTCACACTCCTTATTAGAGAAGAGATAATAATAATAGAAATTAGATAACAGAATGGATAGGGTGCTGGGTCTAGTCAGGAAGTCTTGAAATCAAATCCTGCCTCCAGATACTTACTGACTGTGTGACTTTGGGTAGTCACCTCCACCTGCCTCAGTTTCCTCAATTGAAAATTGGGTATAAAAATAATACCTGCTTTGCAGGATTGTTGTCAAGATCAAATGAGATAATGTTTGTAGAACACAGCATTTGGCACATAGTTAATCAATACTTAATATTAAAAAACAAAACAAAACAACAAACCTCAACATTCTGGTACAGTGATATGCTATTATGGTAAAGTGAGTCAGTGGACCTGGATTCAAATCCAGACTCCATTGTTTATTACCTATATGACTCTGGATAAGTCATTTTCTCTTTTTTGGGTCATCTGAAAAATGGAATTTGGATTATGGCAAGCATTCTTTTTTCAAATATATGTTTATTTAATATTTTACTTCCACTAAATAGAAGTAAAACAATTTTAACATTATTTTAAAAAAAATTTTGACTTCTAAATTTTTTTAGCTTTCTCCCTTCCCTCCTCTCTCATTGAAAGGGAAAGCAATTTGATATAGATTAGGCATGTGCATTTATGCCATACTGAGTTTGGAGTCAGAAAGACATTTTCCTAAATTAAAATCTGACCTCAGACATCTACTAGCTGTATGATCCTGGGCAAAGCATTTAACCCTTTTTGCTTCAGTTTTCTCATTTATAAAATAAGCTGGAGAAGGAAATGGCAAACTGCTCCAGTATCCAGCCAAGAAAACCTCATGGACAGTATGGTCTGCAGATTCACATTTCTATATTAAAGAAAGAAAACACAGATCAAAACAAAAATACACAAAATTTAACAAAGTGAAAAACAGTATGATTTGATCTTTATTAAAACTCCATAAATTCCTTCTCTAGAGATAGATAGCATTTTTCATCTCTAATCCTTTGGAATTGTCTCAGATCATTATATTATTGAAGACAGCTATCATTCACAATTGATCACTGTACAATATTACTGTTATCATGTATAATAGTCTTGGTTCTGCTTACTTCACTTTGTATCAATTCATGTTAAGTTTTTCTAGGTTTTTCTGAGATCATCCTACTCATCTTTTCTTATAGTTTGTAATAATATTTCATCACAATCATATATCACAACTTGTTCATCCATTACTTAATTGATAGACATCTGCCCCACTTTCCAATTTTTACCACTAAAAAGGCTGGTATAAATATTTGTGTAATAGATGATTTTCCTTTTTATTTTTAATTGGTTTGGGATGCAGAGTAGTGATGGTATTTCTAGGTCAAAAGGTCTGCAAGATTTTATAGCTCTTTTGTATAGTTCCAAATTGCGCTTCAGCACATTGAATTAGTTCACAACTCCACTGACAAAATGCTAGTATCTCAATTTTCCTTTTTCTCTTCCAACATTTGTCGTTTTTCTTTTCTGTCATATTAATCAATCTGATAGCTGTGGGGTTGTGTCTCAGAATTATTTTAATTTGCATTTCTTCAATCAATAATGATTTAAAACATTTTTTTTACGTGACTATAGATAATTTTGATTTCTTCATCTGAAAACTACATGTTCATATCCTTTGACCATTTATCAATTGGGGAATGGTAGAGTAGGAATTCTTAATCTGGTGTTCACAAATTCCCAAAAGGCCCACAGTAGATTTTGGGCTTTCATACCTTTGTTTGCATGAACTTCTTATTGAAATTTAGCATTTCCCTCAATAATGAATTTTTTTGAAAAAAGCATTATTCTAAGTAAGGGTCCCATCATGTTTTACTGGCTGACAAAGGGGCCGATGATATACACAAAAGCTTAACCTTTCCCCCCACTTGACAATCTTTAAGGCTACTTCCAGTCAGAAGTGTGCTGGTAAAATATTTAACAACTAGCTCTATAAAAAGTAACATAACTCACTTTTAAATTTAATCTGCATTATTAACTTGTCCCTGTCACTTTAAGTCCAAACAATCAATGAAATAGTAAAGCCCTAATTTGTAGCATTTTCTGACTTCCAAAGTATGAATGCTCACACTGAAAATTTAACATACTCTTAGGAGCTAGTTTAAGTTGGCTGTAACACACCTCTGCTTCTGGTCATAAATCCAATGATTTCCCAAATTAAAAGGTTATTTCTGGAGGGAGATTCTATAGTGTTAAAGGTCTTGAGTAGAAACGATTATTCTTCATTCAAACCCCCTCTTTGGACATTTTATCCATTCACATAATCTGTGGTCTGTTCAGTAGTAGTGGTCTGTCATATGCTTTCTTCTAATTTGATGCTTCATTGTGGTTTCTACATAGATAACTCTTCTAGGACATTGTTATGAAGAAGGCAAAACTTGTCTTCAGGATCCCCAGATGCCCTTTTTACTATTTTGCCTCCTACAAATATGTGGATGATGCAGGATATAGAGTACCATTACAAATCCAGCTTTCATACATTTACAAGCTGTGTGACCCTGGGCAAATGTGCCTCAGTTTCCTCATCTGTAAAATGAGGTGGAGAAGGAAGTGACAAACCACTGTAGTATCTTTGCCAAGAAAATTCCAAAAAGGGTGCTGAAGAATTGTACGCAACTGAAAAGAATGAATGAACAACAATGTCCATTTCTCTGTTCTCCCACTTGTACGGTACTCTCCCCTTTCAAGCTATTCTCAGCAAAGGATCTGATATTAGTCATTCACACCTTAATAGGAATTTTTATCCTAGTGGTACCAATCCCTCCTCCAAGAATATTTTCCTTTTAAACCTGATCTTTTATCATAGAATAAAAGGTTCTATCTTGGGTTAGGGGAATTTCCAGAATCAGCAAACAAACTGGGGAAATATTTTGGGGGAAAGTAGGGGTATATTCTTGAGTGCCTGAAATTAAAAACTCTGCCACTCACTTTCTACTGTTTCTGTCTAAAAGTGAGATTGTTTCTTTCCCTTATCCAAAGGTCTTCCTCTATAAATACTCTCATCAGTTTTATTCATAACTTTTTTGTATATAGTTGTATTTATTCACTTTATATTTATGCTATGCACTTAACATAATTGTTTTTTCCCCTAATAGAATGCAAACTCCTTGAGAGTAAGAATTTTTTTTTATTCTTGGCAGAGATACTGGAATGGTTCCCCATTTTCTTCTTTAGTTCATTTTACAGATGAGGAAACTGAGGCAAAGAGGATTACGTGACTTGTTTAGGGTCACACAGCTAATAAGTGTCTGAGGCTAGCTTTGAACTCAGGAAGAGGAGATTTCCTGACTCCAAAGCTAGCACTCTATCCATTGCCTCAAATATTAGCACAATGCCTGGCACTTAGTAGGCACCTAATAAGTTTGTTGATAATCAATTGGAAATCAGAATCAGCATTAGGGAGTTGATGAGCAGATAAATGATGTTTATAAAATTTCTGTTTCAGAAAGGTATTGTTAGGACAGGAAAGAGAAACCTGTAAGTCAGAGAATCTGAATTTGAATTTTAGATCTGCCATTTACTGTCTAGGGGCCTTTAGTGAGTCAACTCACCCTCTCTGAATCTCAGTATCCTCATTTGTAAAATAAGGTTTCTTCTCCTGCTCATGGTGCACATCCATCCATCATCAAGTTCCAGACAGAAACCTCCAAGACTTCCTCTTCCAAAGAAATAGTAGGTGGACAGAACCCAGTGCTAATGAAGTGATGGAGAAAGCAGGAGCTCTGATCATTCAGACAACTGACTGGAACTGTGTTTTGACAGAATAGCAATGTACCAGACACAGTTCTATTTCCTAAAGGCACAATGCCATTAGCTGCTGGGATGTATACAACACAAATGTCTATCCCTGGGAAAACAGAAATCTCAAAGTATATACTTCACTTAGAGAAGACCAATAATCACTAAATTAGCAAACATTTATTGAGTGCCTACTAAGGGCCAGGAGGCAGCTGGCAGACACAGGGACTTGGAATCAGAAAGATTCATCTTTTTTGAATTCAGAGTGGTCTCAGGTACTTATTAGCTGTGTGACTCTGGGCAAAGGACTTAATCCTGTATACTTCAGTTTCCTCATCTGTAAAATGAACCATAAAAAGGAAATGGCAAACCATTCCAGTATCTCTGCCAAGAAACAGGCCCCCCCCCAAAAAAGGGGGGTCACAAAGAGCCGGACAGGCCTGAAAAGGACTGAACAACACACGTGCCAGGCACTGTGCGGTGCCCGGGGCACCAGCCCCCCAAAAAAGGGGGGTCACAAAGAACCGGACAGGACTGAAAAAGACTGAACAACACACGTACTGTGCGGCGCCCCGGCACACAGGTACTAAGCAATAGGGAGAATCCAGGAGACTTCCGTGAACCTCATTTGGCAGATCAAGAACAAAACGCAAAGCACCCTGAGTGCCAGCCAGATGCAGTGACTTGCTTAAGGCCACACAGCTAATTAATGGCAGAGCTCGGACCCAGCCGCGTCTGGGAGGCAGCGCTCTTTCCATTACCCGGAGCAGGGGCAGACGGAACTTGCCCTCCCGCCGAGCTCCGCTCTGTTCCTCTGCTGATGCTCAGGGAGCCCTTGGAATCCGATTGAGTCATAGGTATTTGCAGACTTGACTCACCAGGTCTTAAAACCAGAAGATTGCCCTGTGGGTCTCATGACTTTCCCGGAAAATAAAAGAAGTGAATATTATTGGGTTGAGTTCATCAAACGGCTGGGCCCTGCCTTTTGTCTGCTGGGAGTTCTAAAGGGAGCCGGCTGAAAACAAACCCAGCCCCCGCAGTCAAGTTAAAGGTGAAGGCTAGAGCAACGTGGCTGCTCTCACCCCACCCCGCCCCCACCGTCTGCTTCTGCTGTCCCTTCCCTCCCCAGCCCCCCTCTCCCTCTCCCCCTTTCTGATCTGGCTCCTGTAAGCAGGGGAGGTAACCCCAGGAAGGATGAGAGGGAAAGTTCATCTCTTGTCTCCGGCATGGCTATTGCAAAGTATGCAAATCTTAGCTCCCAGGCAGTGTGCGTGTGTAGGACTTGCCTTCCTGAAGATTACCGGGAGAAATGTCATGGTACGGCAGCAAGAAGGCTGCATTTAGAGCCCAAAGTGCGGACTCTTGTCTTTGGGCGATCTTGGACCGGGCGCAGCTTCTCAGGGCTGACCAGGAAAAGGTGGACTAGAGGGCATCCCAGGTTCTCCCTCAGCATCCTAAGGCTTATCTCGTCTCTAAGCCTCCGTCTCTCCATACGGAACATGAAGGGGATGGTTTAGTTTAGAAGTGTCAGATCCCTAGTCCACAAAACTCCCCAGGGCAGTCTGAACCAGATGAAAATACTTTTAAAATTTTTCAATTAATATAATTAATAAATTAATATAATTCAATTAATAATTTAATTAAAAGGGAAATTTAATAAAATACAGTAAAGCATAGATAATAGTAATACCTATAACAATAATTCTCAGGCAACATATGGTCTGCAGAAATTTGTTAATGCCCAATTCCATACTCTGTTTCTGTTTGAATTTGATACCACTGCTTTAGTTGAACCCTAAAGTTCCCTTTAGCTCTAAATCTCTGAAAGCTACTTAGAGACCTGAGCATTATGATTGATAATTAGGATTAGCAGTATGAAGAATTGTGATTTGAGCAAAAATTATCCTTCCTCATTTACCTTTTACTACATGCTTACTTCCCCACCTGTCAAGCTGCTCCCAGTTGGATGTATGTTTGAATCCTGTCCCAGACACTGGCTGTGTGACCTTGGATAAATGCCTCACTTTCCTCATCAGCAAAATGGGGATAATAATAGCATCTACCTCCTATATTTGTTGTGAGGATTAAATATGATTATCCTCATATACATATTTACACAGTTTTTTAAACCTTAAAGCTATGTATATATATTTCTTCCATGTTTAACATTTATTGGACTACTTGTCGTCTAGAGGAGGAGGTAAGGGAAGGGAAAAATTCTAACACAAGGTTTTGCAAGGGTTAATGTTGAAGAATTATCCATGCATATATTTTGAAAATAAAAAGCTTTAGTTAAAAAAAGCTATGTATAAATGCTAGTTATTACTGTTGTTTTTGTTAATAATAGCAACAATAACAACAGCAATAATAGTAGACCAGGACTCAGAATAGTTGTGTCCAGTGACAGTCTCTTTCCCTCTAATTTCTCATCTGATCCTCCCAGATGTTCCAGGTTATAGATCTTTCCTATTCCCTCAGAGGGCTAATGGCTTAAAGTTACCCCTCCCAAGGAACAAACACATTCAAATTTTAGCAGGGGCCTTTTATTCCTTAACTCACAAGAGTGAGTAATGGTGGAAATTTTAGACAACCACAGGCCTATGGGAAGGTGCAAGGCAGAGGGTAATGTGGACTTTCCTGGAATTATTTATATGATTCAGTTCAATTTAACAAATATGTTCTATACAGGCACTGTGCTAGGAACCAGGAATACAAAGATGAAAAAAACATTCTTTTATACACACACACACACACACACACACACACACACACACTTTCATGTCTAATTGTAGCCTTCTCTAGGGTGAGACTGAGAGAGAGGAAAAAAAGTACACAGCAGAGAACAAAAGAAAACTTAAAAGGAAGCATAGAAAAGCAAGGTTGCTTTGAAAATGATATGTTTTGTTTATTATATAGATTTTGGAAAAAAAAGTAAACTGTGAAATGGGAAAAAAAGACCTACTCCCTACCTACAAAGAGCTTATAGTTTAATGTATGGAAACAACATGCACACAAATATAAGGTAGAGAATGATAGGGAAATAAGATGCAGAAGAGAGGACAAAATGCTCTAGAAAAGTATGAGAAAGGAGAGCTCTGTTCAGTTCAAGATCTGCAGGAGAGGGACCTCAAGGAGAATTACATGGAGTTGGTAGCTGTGCTTAAGAAGAAATACATTTCACACATAGGGTCAGCCTGTACAACTGCAGAGTAGGCAGGAACATTCAGAATGAATTGAGGGAACAGCTGTTATTAATATTATTATTATTAAGAGAACACCTGAAAGGGAGTAGTATAAAATGAAACTAGAAGGGAAGATGAGAGCCAGACTATGGCAGGCTAAGTTCTTAAAAGGTAGGCAAGAAGCTTATATTTGATCCTGTAAGCAATGGGGAGCCAATGAAAGTTTTTGAGGAGAGGAGTGATCTGCCAGTGGAAGAAGGAAAATAATGGGTTTATACTTTCCTTTGTAGGCAAGAGGGGGCCATTAAAGGGTTTATGAATGAAGGAGTGATGTATACAGAAATATTCCTGGAGAAGACTGGTTGTCTAAAGAATGGATTGGAGGGGGGAAAAAGGAGTGGACACAGGGAGCTCTTGCAATAATTCAGATGGCTAATAATTACAGTTTCTGCTAGGGTGGGAAGAGAGATATGAGAGTTAGTACTCAAAAAGAACACTATGATGGAGGTGCTGTTTTTATCCCCATTTTATAGTTGAGGAACCTGAGGGGAACAAGAGACTAAGTGACTAGCCCAGGTTTATAGAAGCAGTTAAGTTTTGGTTTTGTGTGTGTGTGGTGTGTGTGTGTGTGTGTGTGTGTGTGTGTTTTGTTGATTTTGCTTTTTTTTTTTTTTTTGGTGAGGCAATTGGAGTTGTGACTTGCCTAGGGTTATATAGCTAGGAAGTTTTGGTCAAATTTGAACTCAGGTCTATGTGAATATAAGACCAGTATTCTATCCACTGTACCAGCTAGCTGCCTAGTGGGACACCAAAGGGAGACCATGTTGTCAACACTGTAAAACTAAAAGGGACCATGTACTCCATCCCTCTCATTTGACTAATGAGGGATCCAAATCCCAGGGAATTTAAGAAATTTGTCTAGTCATTGAAGTATTAAGTAAAAACTGGGTTTTGAACCCAGGTTCTTAGATATTTAAGTCTAGTATTCTGTCTTCTGTACCACACTTGCCTTCTGTCTGTTGGAAAGTAAACATTGAGGTCTACAATCCAGAAAAAAGCTTACAGAAAGAGCTAGAATTTGGGGAGTCATAACAGTGAAAATAGAGGTAGCCTGGCACAGTAGATATAGGACTGATATTAGAACTAATCTTAACTCTCATCAGCTGTGTGACCTGGATGATAATAAATCAGACATTTATTAAGCACCTACTGTATACCAGGCATTATGTTAAATGCTGGAGGTACAAAAAGAGGAAAAAGACAGTTCCTCTCCTTAAGGAGCTTATAGACTAATAGATGAGATAGCACGCAAGCAAATATAACTCAAGTAAGCTATGTGCAAGATAAATAGGAAATATCAAGAGAAGAAAGGCACTAGAATCAAGATGTGTTGGGGAAAATTTCTTGTAGAAGGTAGGATTTTAATTGGACCTAATAGAAGGTCAAGAAAGTCAGTAGGTAGAGATAAGGAAGGCATGGGAACAATGGGAGAAAATCACATCTTATTACCTCAACTAGCATAATACATGAAAATGCCTTGACGAGTACAAAGCCTTCAACAAATAAAAAAAAATTATTATTGAGTCACTCTTGACTCACATCCATCTTTCTGTCTACACTTAGACACAGAGAATATTGATTGGTTCACATGCTTCCAATTTTTTTCACCTCACTCTTCGATTGTCTTTCTCTTGGCTCTCTGCCTTGAAAAACTCTTGATGGGAGAACATAGGTATTAGCAAAAGGCAGGTTTCACAGGGGCAGGGGTTTCACACAGGGTGAAACCAGGAAGGAGAGGAGAAAGACTGGTGATAAAACACCTTGAGGCACCATTACCTGAAGGCACTGGGAAAGTTTTCATCAGGGTGGGAGAGGAAGAGGTTGTGCCTTTGCTTTTGTTAAAATATTCTATTTGTGAAATAATATATTTAAGCCATGCTTAGGAATAATAAAGCAGTATTCTCTGAAACCTGACTTAAAAAAAAAAGAAAAAAAATTCACTTTTTTTTTTGACTACACCATAAATATTTATTAGGGAGGTTTCTTTTTCTCTTTTATATTGTTCAATTGGTTAGGGGGCAGTGGAAGATAGATGTAATAAATGCTAATAAATAGTCAATTAATTTTTTAAAAAACCTCACATTTCTGTAGTACTTTAGGGTTTACCAAATGTTCCTGTTATAATTACCTTGTGAAGTAGATGGTATAATCAGCTGGCAAGCATTTATTAAGCACTTGCTATGTGCTGAGCTCTGGGTACTGGAGCTACAAAGGAACAGACCTTATCCTCACAGAGTTTACATTTTAACTGGGGAGACAACATGTGTGCATGAGTATGTGTTTGTGTGTATTCATATATATATACACACATATATATGACACACAAATTATACATATATATATATACATTTATAGAAAAGATTCAAAGTAAAGGGAGGAAATAGTAACTGGGAAACTAAGAAAGGGCTATGATAATTATGAAAGAAACAAGAAATTCTAAGTTCTTTGAGATTCTAAATAGGGGTTTTGTTCTTTCTATATCCCTCAACCTCTAGAGCAATACCTGGCACAAATAGGTGCTTAATAAATGCTTATTGATTGATTCTAAGAGATAGAGATGATGATGACAACATTTCAGCATCTGTAAAGGTGAAAAGATGGGAAATAGAATATTCTGTGGGAGGAATGATAAGAAGGCCAGTTGGTCTGGATTGTAAAGTATAATGAAGCAAACCTACATGCAATGAAGTTGAGAAGATAGGTTGGTGATTGATTGGTCTCCCACTTTCACAACTTATTATGCTTATTTTCCCTCACACCACACATTCAATTAGTTGTTAAAACTTGTTCTATCTCCACCTCTCTCATCTTCATCCCCTTCTTATTACTCACACAGCCATCACCTTCATGCACACCTTCATCACCTTTCTCCTGGATTTTTGCAATGGCCTCCTAATTGTTTTCCTTGCCTCAAGTCTCTCCACATTCCAACCCAATTTCTATCAAGCTGCCAAACCAATTATCCTTAATTGCAGAATTAACTATCTTACTCCCAGAAGCAAATTCCAGTGACTTCCTATTGCTTCTAGGATAAAAGAGAAACTCTATTTTGGCTTAAAAACTCTATAACTCAGTTCCATCCTACCTGTCCAGCCTTATTGTGAACGCCTCTCTCTAAAACTCTAGGGTCTAGCCAAACTGGCTTTTTTTTTTTTTTTTTTTACTGTTCTTCACACTTGACTCACCATCTCCTGTCTTCCTGCATTTGTTCTGACTGTCCCTTGTATCTAGAATGAACTCCTTCCTAATCTTCCCTTCATAGAATTGTTTTAGGACCCAATTCAAGTACTACTTCTTATACAATATCTGAAAGCCCTACTGATTGAAGATATTTCCCCAACCACTAATGCCCATCCTTCCCTTCTATTTAATTTGCATACTTTCTACATATGCATATTGTCTCTTCTGATAGAGTTTAAGCTTTCTGAAGGCAAGGACTGTTTAATTTTTGCCTTTGGATCCCTTTAACCTAGGGCAGAGCCTGGTTCTTAATAGAAGGCTATTAATAAACTGATTGGTTGATTGATTAACAGAGGAAATTGTATTTGAATTTGTATTTGTATTTGAGTTATATTGAGTTTTTAGAATTTTTTGAATAGTGGGTACATGTGGTCACAGCAGGGCAAATATTTTATCCCCATTTTACAGATGAGGAAACTGAGGTTGGAGACATGCCCTAATACAGAGTACAATTCATCTTTGATTACCTGTTCTAACTTTTGTCCATTTCCTCCCATAATTTCACCCCTTCAATGTGCTGAGGTCTTTATTGTTTCTTTCAGCAATAAGAAGGAAGATCCTAGTGAAGTTCACCTACTGACTATCTTTTATCCCTCACTTTTTCCCTGTGACCCACCCATCTTTTTTTTTTAACATACATTTTCCTGATGATATTGCCCCTCGTAGTCTTCCTCTTGTGCCTTACTTAAAGGACCCTGCATTCTCCAAGGACATCATAAGCTCTTTTAGATCCCACCATGGTGGAAAAGCTTTGGGTATCATCCCACTAATAGATTGAGTCTGTTTTCTGGGCCCCAGCCTATTCAACTATAGAGAAACTCTGTCCTCTCCAGGCAATGATGGACTTTATGGGCATTGAAACTCCTAAACAAATAAAAATAATAAAGTAGCTGACAGTGATAATACCACTTTGAGGTACGCAACAGAAGGATAATAACATAGCTGAATTCTGTTAAAAATTTGCCTCCTTGACAATCTTGCATATGGAGCTTAATACTTTTTGGCACCCGAGGTCATCTCTGGAATTATTATTTCAGGCATATCTCACATTGACCAGCTGCTAGACTTCAGTCTACATTTTTGATGCCTTTCAAAACTTGTGGGTGGATGAGTGGGTGTCACAAGTTTTGGCCATATTTGTATAGTTAGTTATTCTGGCTGGGAACATCCTGTATTCTCACCACCATTTGAGCTAAAAATCTGACCAGTTTGTTGGGAAAGGTAATTTGGTGAGTTTTATTAATGTCTACCTTAGTAAGACCAAATCAAAGAAGTCCCCAGCTTTCCCTTTTCTACTATTCAGCTCTTTTCCTTATTGTAAATGCATTCATCTAAAAAAAAAAGAGAAAGCCACCCCCCACAAAAAAAAGCTAGGGAAGGTAATTTTTTAAAAAAATAGTATTTTCCCCAATTACATGCGAAAATAACTTTTAGCATTTATTTTTATAAGATTTTGAATTTCAACTTTTTTCTCCTTCCCTTCCTCCCTTCCTCCTTCTGAAAATGGTAGACAATTTGAAATAGGTTATACATATGCTATCATGTAAAATATATTTCCATATTAGTCACCATTGTGAAAGAAGAAAAGATCTAAAAGGAAAAAAACCCATTAAAAAGAATAAAGTAAGTAAATAAAAGTATGCTTTGATCTGCATTCAGAGTCCATCAGTTCTTTATCTGGATGTGGATAGCATTTTCCTTTATGAGTCCTTTGTAGTTATCTCAGATCATTGTATTGCTGAGAAGAACTGAGTCAAACATAATTGATCATCACACAATGTTGCTGACACCCTGCATGATGCTTTCCTGGTTCTGCTCATTTCACTTTGCATCAGTTTGTACAAGTCTTTCCAGGTTTTTCCTGAAATCTACCCATTTATCACTTTTTATTGTAATGTATTCCATTATATTCATATATCACTGCTTGTTCATTCCACAATTGATGGGCATCCCCTCAATTTCCTATATTTTGCCACCACAAAAAAGGGATATTATTAATATTTTTGCACAAATAGGTTCTTTTCCCCCTTTTAATGATCTTTTTGGGATATAGACCTAGTAGTATTTCTAGATCAAAGAGTATGCACAATTTTATAACCATTTGGGCATAGTTCCAAATTGCCCTTGAGAATGGCTGGATAAGTTCACAACTCCATCAACAATGTATAAATGTCTAAATTTTTACACATCCTCTCCAACATTTATTACTTTTTTTTTTTTTTGGTCATATTGGCTCATCTGATAAATGTGAAGAAGTATCTCAGAGTTGTTTTAATTTGTACTTCTTTAATCACAAGTGATTAAAACACTTCTTCATATGACTATAGATAACTTTGATTTTTAAATCTGAAAACTGCCTTTTGTATCCTTTGACTGCTTATCAATTGGGGAATGGCTTGTATTCTTATAAATATGACTTCATATATTTGAGAAATGAGGTCTTTATCAGAGACACTTCCTATAAAGATTGTTTCCCATCTTTATGCTTTCCATCTAATCTTGGTTGCATTGCTTGCTTTTTTTTAGTTTTTAATTTAATATAATAAAAATAATCTCTTTTACATTTTATAATGCTCTCTATCTCTTGTTTGGTCATGAACCTGTAACTCAGCTTCTCCTTTAAAAATTTGCATGCTATCACTCTTGGTGTGTATATGTTTTGTACAGTGTCTATGGTATCTTTTAGCAAAATGTAGTTTCCTTCTTTAATTAGATCTATTTTTGCTTTTGCTTTTAAGATTATAATTGCTATCCCTGCTCTTTTTTTTTTTTACTTCAACTAAAGCATAATAGATTGAGCTCCAGTCCCTTACCTTTACTCTGTATGTCTCTTCAGGTTTGTTTCTTGTAAACAACATATTGTAGGATTTTATGTTTTGATTCACTCTGCTATCTATCTTCATTTTATTAAAGTTCATCCCAATCAAATTCAGTTATGATTACTAATTGTGTATTTCCTTCCATTCTGTTTTTCCTCCTGTTTGTTTATTTCTCCTTTCACCTTTTCCCTCCTCAATGGTGTTTTGCTTCTGTCTTCTGCCTGCCCTGGTCTGCTTTCTCTTATGTCAGTCCCTCTTTCCCCTATTTAATTTCCTCTCCTCTTACTTTCCAGTTGAAATTAGATTTCTATATTCAACTGATTGTGGGCATTATTCCTTCTTTGAGCTAAATACTGATGAAAGTAAGGTTCAAGTGATGTCCATTCCCACCCTTTCATATGAAATAATTAATCCATTCTACCTCTCCTCTCCAAAAACTCAAGTGTTTTTCCTTTCTCATTCCTTAATTATTTTTATACATCATTCCCTCAAATTCATATTCTTGTATTCATATCCTCTGTCTATTTCTTCTAAGTGTACTATTAATGGTACATTTTTAAAGAATTACAAATATCTTCCCATGTGGACATTTAAACAGTTCAGCTACATTGAATTCTTTATGTTTTCTTTCCCCTTTTTACCTTTTTAGGCTTCTCTTTTGATATTAGAACTCATTTATTTTGTTCAATTTTGGTCTTATGAAAATTTGAAGCGTCTTCTATTTCATGAATAGAAATATCATGCTTAATGTCACTGGATAGGTGATTTTTGGTTGTAATCCTTGCTTTTTGCTTTCTGGAATATCATGTTCCATGACTTCTAGTCCTTTGATATTGCAGCTGCTAATATCCTGTGTAATCCTGATTGTGGTTTCTTGATGTTTGTATTGTTTCTTTCTGGTCATTTGCAGTATTTTTTTTTGACCTGATAGTTTTGTAATTTGGCCATAATATTCCTTAGAGTTTTTATTTTAGAATCTCTTTCCTGAGGTGATTGATGGACTTTTTCAATGCCTATTTTGTCTCTGGTTCCAATATATCAGGGCAATTTTCCTTGATAATTTTTTTTTTTTTTTTGCTTAGGCAATTGAGGTTAAGTGACTTGCCCAGGGTCACACAGCTAGGAAATGTTAAGTGTCTGAGACCAGATTTGAACCCAGGTCCTCCTGACTTCAGGGCTGGTGCTCTATCCACTGCGCCACCTAGCTGCCCCTCCTTGATAATTTTTTGAAAGATGCTGCTTTTAATTATAGCTTTCAGTATATAAATATATACTGAATGATTCTGACATTGTCTCTTCTGGATCTATTTTCCAGGTCAATTGTTTTTCCAATGGAGTATTTCACATTTTCTTCAATTTTTTTAATCTTTTGAAATTTGTTTGATTGATTCTTGATGTCTTATAGTCATTAATTTCTACTTGCCTAATTCTCATGTTTAAGGAATTGCTACTTCAGCTTTTGTACTTCTCTTTCCATTTGGCCAATTGTATTTTTTAAAGATTTAGTTTTTTTCATTGATTTTTTTGCAACTCCTTTTCCATTTGGCCAATTTTTCTTTTTAAGCAGTTATTTTCTTTTTTCCAAGTTTTTGACTTCTTTTTTCATAATTTTCTTATATCATTCTCATTTCTTTCTTCTTTTCTCACATGATTTTTAAGCTCCTTTTGGAGCTCTTCCATGAGTTCTTTCTGGTCTTGAGAATATTTCCCATTTTTCTTTGGGGTTTTGCCCATAGGTGTTTTTATATTGTTGCCCCCTTCTGAGTTTGTGTTTGATCTTCCTTGTCACCATAATAATCTTCTATGATCAGATTCTTTTTTTGCTCTTTTTTTCTTTTTGGCTTTTTTCCTTTTTGAAAAATCTGAACTGTGATCCCAGGGTGGAAAGGAGACCATCTCAGCCAGAGGCTGCAGCCCTGCCTGTTTACCTGGGCCATGAGGCCCATGGGGACCCCTCATGTCTGGTGCTGCTGGAGGCAGCTTATCAGGTGCTGACCTGGGGTTCTAGAGCTGTCTAGTGTGTGGGGTCAGGGGGGTGCTTTTGTATTTCTTACTGAAGCAAGTGGCAGTTGAACCACTGGCTGTCTGGAAGCATTTGGAGGGGGCCTGGTACTGGTGGGCCTGTTTTCTAAGACACCTGTAGGGTACATCTACCTATTTGCTCCAACTTTGCTAAAACAGATGGAAGTCTGGCCACTAAGAGCTATCTGTTTGCCCAAGGCTATGCATGAGGCAGTTTTTGGAGCTGGAACTCATTCCCCTGTCTATGGTAACGTGTGAGAGGAGTCCTGGTGATGGTGTTTGCCCACCCCACCACAATGGGGCTCAGCATCTCCTCCTGGTTTACTGAGGAGGGGCTGGCTGCTGGCTTGCGGGAATGCTTCCTGTTTGGATTGTGTTCCCCTTTTACCCAAGTGAAACAGACCTTTCTTATCAATCTTCCAAGTGTCTTGGACTAAACGACTATTTCACACTGTATTTTGCCGGTTCTATTATTTCAGGATTTATTTGGGGTGCTCTTTTATTGTTGTTTGGCAGTGAATATGGGAGAGTTACAACAGTTTACTGCTTACTCCACCATCTTGGCTCCTGTGGAAATTAATTTCTGACTGAGCAGGAAAAGTAATTCTGTGTCAGACACCAGCAGTTATCAATATGGTTTCTACCAGAAAAACTGGCAGTTGCACAGGGTAATGCTAGTCAGTCAACAAATATTTATTAAACACAGACTAAATGTCAGGCACTGTGTTAAGCACTTCTGATACAAAGAAATACAAAAACACTATCCCTGAGCTTAAAGAGCTCACTTTCTAATGGGGAAAATTCTAAGTGAACAACTGTGTGTATATATATATATATACACACACACACACACACACACACATATACATATATATGTACACATATATATCATACATGTATATATAATATATAATACATTACATATATACACATATATACATATATAAACTAAAGCAGTGACAGGGGGGCACCTGGAAGAACCCCTTGAAGATTGTGGGATTTGATCTCAGTCCAATTGCCTCACAGGATAACTGGCCAGATGACTCAGTTTGGAACCAGAACCTTGGGGATGTAGAACGGCCCATCTGAAGCTGGTGAGCTCTGTGGGAAAGCAGCAGAGATGATGCTGGAGACCAAATGGATGAGGGAATTACTTATCACCAGATGAGAACGACTTTTCTGAGCGCCAGCCAGACACCAGATGAAACAACAGCTCACCCATGATGAACAGTGAGAAAACTCAAATTCACATGCACTAAGGAGACAGACAGGTTTACTCACAGACTGGCTGGAGAATCTGCCCCAGTCTTTCAGGGCCTGCATTACAGTGAGGTGACTCAGGCAAGGTCTCCCTTTGAAAAGGCTGGAACCCCCAGGGGGGAGAAAACAGACAGACTGGCCAGGGGTGGGGTGGATAGATCAGCTCAGAGGGAAATCCGATGTATTTAACTAGAGCAACAGAACAGATTGTAAAGAGGTGAATTGAGAGTTGGGAGAGGTCACTCAGTGTCTTGGCGCCTTAAACTCCAGATGGGATTCAAAGGGATAATGGAGATCATCTGCTCAAAGTCTGTCCAATAGAAGGGACTAAAGCAGGAGCAGGAATGATCCCCTTGTCATTGATGTGGGTCCTTTGATCTTAAAATCTTGAAGTGCTCTATCTGCTGGCAAATACTCCCCTCCCATTTTCTATCTGGAGGAGCAGAGGATTAAGGAAGGACAAATGTACCAATGTTTGTAAAGTGGGTTGAGTTCTTTTAGGGAATGAATGACCCTGTAAACTTAAAGCAATGCCCTAACTTTGAGTTTCTGGGAAAGTCAAAGCTAATTAATCACAGAACATTAAAAATGGGATGAACCTTTAAAATCAACCCATCTTGGCCAATCATGGAATATCTCTGGGTCTCAGTTTCCTCATTTGAAAATTGAAGGGGTGAAATTATATGATCTCTAATGAAGGGTGGGCTGGAATTAGTCCTGGCTCTTAAGAGTCAATTGCTAAACTTTCAGTATGAGCATTTATACTTTAGAAATTGCCAAATGCTACAAATCAAGACTTGGTTTATTGTTTTGTTGGTTATCTGGACCTAAGAAAGTGATGGAGAAAATATTAATAATGAAGATTTTTGAAAAAGTATATAATGTACATATTTCACCACCATTTCTTCCCCAGAGAGCTGGTTGTTAAACATTTATCAGTGCACTCCTAATAAGGTTTCAGCTTTAGGGTTAAAGAAAAGAACTAAATCTGTAATTTCTTTATTAAAAGGAATTTCCCCTACCAATTCAGTGGAGCACCTTATTTGCTATTGTTATTGTTTATCCTTCTTGAAGACAACCAATGATAATAATGAGGATGATGTCTTGACTTGGAATGAATTGGATTTAAATGAGTTAGAACTTTGCAAAACCATCAGTCCCACTCCTCTGGGGTCATTGGAGTCCAATGACAAGATAAAAGTCAAGACAATTGCCTAGGATTCAGTGGTGACCTTGGCCTTTCTAAATTAAGGTCTTTTCCCACATGTCAGTAACCTGTAGTCCTAAAGGGACAGCTAGACAGCTCAGGACCTAAGTTCAAATCCAGCCTCAGACACTAACTGGGCAAGTCACTCTTTTTGCCTTAATCCACTGGAGAAGAAAATGATAACCAGTGCCTTTACCATGGATATTTAAATTAGAAGAGCTCTTAGAGTTTATTTAGCCCATCATTTAAAAGCAAGGAAATATTTAAAAGTAAGGTAACATGATTTAAAGGTAAGGAAACAAAGAGAAAGGTTAAATGACTTACCTTTACAGGTTGTGAATCCCAGTAAAGCTGGGATTCCAATGCAGGCAGGCCTTTTGGATTTGCTAATAGTAATGTCTGATATTTATACAATAATAGCAAAAACATGTATATATGTACACACACATATATCACTTTGAGATTTGCAAAGCACTTTTAAAATATTTTCTCATTTAATCTTCACAACAATCTTGAGAAGTAGCTGCTATTTTTTTCCCTAGTTTTACGAACAACAGAAGCCACACAGCTGGAAAGTTTCTGAGTTTGGATTTGAATGGAAGTCTTCCTCATTTCAGATTAAGCCTTCTAAGTGCTGGACCTACTAGCCGCTTGTTTATAGCCATCCAATTAAGTGTCCCAGCGGACACCTGAATCCGGGTCTCCTGACTTTTTTCTAGTGTTGTTCTAGTCCTGTGAGAGTTAGGGTCTTTCAGTGCCCAGGATGGCAGGATTTCCAGTTTCATCATTTACTTGGAAACCTTTTAAAGGTCATCTTTAATACTTGTCACACAGTGTTCTAGGTCAATTTTTCTCTGAAAGGGTTGTACTTTGAGTCTCTCTTGTTCCCAGAGGCAGAATGTTTGAACCTATTTGGCCTTCATGTAGATAGACTCCCAGCTGAGCGGTGTTGGAGACATACGAATGTTCTCTGGGCTCCCATGGTCAGAGCCAGGAGCACTCTGGCCTGTTAAGGAGACCAGAGTCACTGCTTATGGCAAACAGATTTTCCCCCGATCACCCAGGACAGTGATCTTAAAGTCAGAGAAACAACGGGATTCGGCTTCTGCCCAGACCACCTAAAACGGCGTCCCCCATCTGGCGGGACTTGGGGCCTGCTTCTGGGGGAGCGCGGGCTGACATTCTGCTTCAGCCTACCGGATGGCTTTTCCTGTTGCCAATGGCTGCGTAGCTTGAACTGTCTGCATCTTTAAAATGACCTGACTGAGCACAATTCCTCTTTTTCAGTGTGCGTGTCTAAGGCTGAAGATGGCCAAGGAAAAGTGTCCACACACATACCAGACATTTCTCTTTTTTTCCAGGGGAAGGTACCAAGTATCTCCCCTATGAGTGACACCGTTTGAGGTGGTCTGGGCAAGCACCAAACCCCATTACATAAACATGGAATTTTATTATGGCAAAAGCAGCTTGATTTGGTGAGGAAAGTCGCTGGCTCTGAAGGTAGAAGATAGGGGCTGAAATTCTATCTCCAAGGCTTATTATCTGTGTGATCTTGGAAAAGTCATTTAATCTCTCTCTCTCTCTCTCTGTCTCTGTCTCTGTCTCTCTGTGTCTCTGTCTCCATCTGTCTGTCTCTCTCTCTCTACTTCTTTCTTTCTCTCAATTTCTATCTCTCTTTCTCTATTTCTGCCTCTGTCTGAATCTGTCTCTGTCTATTTCTCTCTCTGTCTTTTTATCTCTCCCTCTATCTTTCTGTCTTTTTCTTTTTCTGTCTCTCTTTGTCTCTGTCTCTCTCTGTCTCTGTTTCTCTCTGTCTCTCTCTTTCTATCCCTCTGTCTCTGTTTGTCTTTTTTTCCCTCTCCATCTGTCTGTTTTTTTTCTTTCTGTCTCTGTCTCTATCTTTCTCTGTCTGTCTCTGTCTTTCTCTCTGTCTCTATCTGTCTGTCTGTCTGTTTCTCTCTCTCTACTTCTTTCTCTCTCTCCTTTCTCTGCCTCTCTCTGAATCTGTCTCTATCTCTCTTCCTCTCTTTTTGTCTCTCTTTTTTCTCTGTCCCTCTCTTTTTCTTTCTCGTCTCTATTTCTCTGTCTCTTTCTGTCTCTATCTCTATCTTTCTCTCTGTTTCTGTCTGTCTGTCTCTCTTCCTGCCTCTCTATTTCTTTCTCTCTCCTCTCTTTGTCTCTTCTCTCTGTCTCTCTTTTTTCTCTCCCTCTGTGTCTTTCTCTTTTTCTTTCTTTCTTTCATTTTTTTTTCTGAAGCAATTGGAGTGAAGTGACTTGCCCAGGGTCACACAGCTAGGGAATGTTAAGTGTCTGAGACCAGATTTGAACTCAGGTCTTCCTGACTTCAGGGCTGGTGCTCTAACCACTGCACCACCTAGCTGCCCTCTTTCTCTTTTTCTTTCTCTGTCTCTGTCTCTGTCTGTCTGTCTGTCTTCTATCTTGTCTTTCTATCTCTTGCTGTATGATCCCAAGACACTTCTCACTGCACCTTAATGTATTTAACTGTAAAATGAAGACATTAAACTAGATATTTTTAAAAGTATCTCCCATAGAATGTAAACTCCTTGAAGTCAGGAATTGTCTTATGTCTTGTTCTTTTATTCATAGCTCCTATCACAGTGCCCTGCATATGGTAGGCACTTAATAAATGTTTGTTGATTGACTGATTCTGGCCCTAAAGATGCTTAATTTATATGAGTTATGGGTTGTTATTCAAGAGCCCTTAATTTTGCATCAGATCTGGGTTCAGCACTTGCTTACTACATTTATTAGTTGTGTGACCTTAGATATGTATCCCTTTTTTAAAAACCTTGTTTTTTTTGGAGGGGAACCTCAGCTCCCTCACCTGTAAAATAAAACAGTAATATTTGTACTAATGATTTAATAAAGTTACTATGTACACAGTAAGAAAATTGTGTGATGATCCACTGATCCACTGTGCTAGATTTGGTTCTTCTCAGTAATTCAAGGGATCCAAGGCAATCCCAATAAACTTTGGATGGAAAATGCCTTTTGTATCCAAAGAAAACTATGGAGACAGAATGTGGATTATTGCATATTATTTTTACCTTTTACTTTTTCTTGTTTCTTTCCCCTTCTGGTTTTTCCTTTTTGTTCTGATTTTTCTCTCCCAGCATGATTCATATAGAAATATATAAAAAATGAATATGTATGTATAACCTAAAAAATAAAAATCAAAAAAATAAAGTTACTGTGTGGGGAGGGACAGGGGGAGAGAGAAGGAAGCCACCCAGGATGACCTGGGTTCAAATGCCACCTCTGGTTCTACTTACCTGTGTGATTCTTTGCAGATGACTTGACTTCCTTGAGTTTCCTTTTAAGGAAAATGGGGCAATAATAACACTTATGGTAACTACTTGTCAGGGTTTTTGTGAGACTCAACAGCGGTAATGGATGGAAAGGTGTGAAAATGTATGTAAAGTGCTATTGTTATGCAGTCACATGACAACCTCCATCACTGGGCTATTTTATCTACTTGTTAGCAATTGATCTGCAAGCTTTTATTACATATCTACTATATTCCACTAACTGTGCTGGAATACAAGGATAAAAGTTTTTCAACTTTCCCTCAAGAGGTATATATCCAAGAAGGAAGATATACATATAAATAAAGGCAAAACATATAAAATACAAAATAAATATAAGATATGTGTTGTTAGGGGGGAGAGGCACAATTCCTTCTTTCCTTTCAACTCATTTTAAATCATTATGCAATAGGAACTTTATGCTATAGCTAGAGGTGCCCTCACAGTCTCTCAAACTTAGTAAAAGATTATTTTACTTATTTATTCTCTTTACCTCCTTTATCCTCATTTTCCTTCTCCTTTCTCCTTATTTTCTCTCTCTTCTTCTCTTTCTACTCCCATCATATTTCCTTCCATAGGTTTATAGGATCACTTATTTAGAGATGTAAGGAATTTTAGATATTGAATCCAAGCCCCTCACTTTACAAATTAGGGAACTTAGACCCCCAAAACTAAAAGAAACATTCAGGAACTAAGTAATTAATATTCAGTTACTTTTTTTTTTCTTTTTTGCTGAGGCAATTGGGCTTAAGTGACTTGCCCAGGGTCACACAGCTAGGAAGTGTTAAGTGTCTGAGATCACATTTGAACTCAGGTCCTCCTGATTTCAGGGTTAGTGCTCTATCCACTGCGCCCCCTAGCTGCCCCTAATATTCACTTATTAATTAAGTGAATAAGTAAGTAGTATTCAGGAAGTGACCAGGCTGGGATTTGAACTCAGTGCCTGGCATATAAAAAATGTGTAATAATACTAGCTGACTTTGACATCCTCCAGCTCCAAATGGATCGCCCTTTCCTTACTTCTCACTTAAGTTTCTGTGCATAGAATGCTTTTGTTTTTGTCTGTGTAGTCCCAGCACCCGGTATGATGCTTGTCAAATGAAAAAATATGTTAAATTGAAGGGGCAGCTAGGGGGCGCAGTGGATCGAGCGTCGGCCCTGAAGTCAGGAGGACCTGAGTTCAAATCTGGTCTCAGACACTTAACATTCCCTAGCTGTGTGACCCTGGGCCAGTCACTTAACCCCAATTGCCTGGGGGTAAAAGTTAAATCGAAATGAATTGAATATCTAGTTTCTGCAGCTGTCTGTGTCTGTCTTTCTCCCTGTCAGTTTCTCTCTGTCTCTCTTGCCTTCCTTGGGTGGACATCCTCATGCTGGGCTCTCAATGGATGCTTAAATCATGAGTAAGGGAGAAATGTCTTGTTCTTCTTTAACAGATTCGGAGCCCAGCAGCCTGGACTCCCCGTCTGGTTCCACCACGCTGTTCCTGTCTTCTGAAGAGCCGGCTCGCTCCACCACGGATCTCCCTTCCCCGTCTTCCTCCTGTGAGCACATACCCTCACCCTATTCCCCTCCTTCCTCAGCATTACAGCCCCTGCTGCCCTCGCTGCTCCCGATGGCGCCAAAAGCCGGCTCTGGCCCCGCCAAGCATCCGGGACTTTACTCGCCTCCGGCCACATCCCCAGAACCAGCCCCGCGCCTCACTGACTGGCTGCCCGATCTCACCTCGGCAACACCGCCCAGAAGGGGCGCTGGGGATGAGCAGGAGCATGCACTTGCCGTGGCGGGAGCGGCTCAGGCCCCAGAGAGAAGCGGAGACAGAACTTTGCCCGCCAGTGGGACAGAGACAGATGGCCAGGGAGTGAGTGTGGAGGAACGGCTCCCGCCAGAGGCCTGCCCACCTCTCACTTCTCCTGGAGGTCCTTCTAGATCCAAACAGGGTCCTGCAGCCACCCCAAGTTTGGAAGCAGACGTAGGGAACATCCTTGTGGAACTGAGGACAATGAACGGCCACTTGGATATCATCGCCAAAGCCCTCACCAAGTTGGCCGCATCGCTTCTGCCCCAAGCCCAGAACACTCCAGATGGCCAAGGATCCACATAGAGCATCCTGGTGCCCTTCCCAATCCCCGCATCCTGGTGCACTTCCCAATCCCCGCATCCTGGCGCACTTCCCAATCCCCGCATCCTGGTGCATTTCCCAATTCCCGCATCCTGGTGCACTTCCCAATTCCCGCATCCCGGTGCATTTCCCAATCCCCACATCTTGATGCATTTTCCAATTCCTGTATCCTGGTGCATTTCCCAATTCCCGCATCCTGGTGCACTTCCCAATCCCTGTATCCTGGTGCATTTCCCAATCCCCACATCTTGATGCATTTTCCAATTTCTGCATCCTGGTGCACTTCCCATTCCCTGCTCCTCTCTCCCTAAAAGGTTTTTCATGGATGTTATTGGTCTGCTCTCATGTTTGCTTCAAGGACACAACCTTCATTTGGGTCCCAAATTTCAGGTGCATCCATTAAATGGTCTCAGGAATGAATGGTGCTACTTTTCCCAAAAATCTCTATGCAATCTTTGATCTCCTCTCTTTGGACATCCCTTCTTACATTGTAGACTGTGCTCCTTTCATATCTGTCTGTTCGTGAAGCTCTCACCCATGACTTTGTAGAATTTCAACATGGGATCAACAAACAGAGGATTGAAGATGGGGCAGGACATTTTTCATTTTCTCCTGATATTATGAGGATACTGTTTGAGCATTTGTCCATTGACCAGATGATGGCATACAATTTGATGGTCAGCCAGAAGTTAGCAGTGTTGTCCAGTGGAAAGAGAACTGGCTCTGGACTCATAGGAGCTGGAAGTTCAAATTCCATGTTTGGTACTTCCTACATGTATGTGATCTTGGTAAATCACATAATTCTTAGAGTCTCAGTTTCTGCATCAGCAAAATGAAGGGATTAGACTAGGTAGCCCTTCTAGTTCTAATACTATGAAGATCTTCAGTCATATGTGTGTATGTGTGTATTAATTCTCAAATCATAATCATAGTACGCTTTAAGTTTTAAGCTTAAGCTTTAAGAATTTTAGCAGAATAAATGCTGCTGTCTTTTCTTATTTATTTTAAAATTTTCCTCAGTTACACATTAAAAACAATCTTATGTGTTTACATGTTTTACATGTTAAAGACATGTAAAGACAATTTTAGCAATAATTTAAAAAATTTTGAGTCCTGATTTTTCTCTCTCCTTCCTTTACCTCCCTCTTCCCTGAAACAGTAAACAATTTAATATAGATTATACATTTTCAATCATGAAAAACATATTGCCATATTAGTCATGTTGTAATAGGATACACAGAGCCTGAGGGAGAAAAGAAACCATGGAGAAAAAACACACAGAAAATAAAAAATAGTATTCTTTGATCTGTACTTAGACTCTGTCAGTTCTTTCTTTGGAGGTAGCTGGCATTTTTGTCAAGAATCCTTTGGAATTGTGCTGGACCACTATATTACTGAGAATAGCTAAGTCATTCATAGTTGATCATCCTTATAATATTGCTGTTATTGCGTACAATATTCTCTTGGTTCTGCTCACTTCACTTTGTATAGTTGATTTATTTTTCCAGATTTATTTTTGAAATTTGTCTGTTTGTAATTTCTTAAAATTCTATAGTCTTTAAAAAATCCACATCAGTTGAGAGTTTAATTTTTAAAATTTTATTTGCAATTAGTTTTGTGAATTTTTAATAATCATTTAAATTTTTCATTTTAACAAGTCTGGAACCTTATCATTACAGATTGTATATGTATGTGATAACTTCTGTATGATACTTTCTTGAACAGATTGATTTATAGAGAGGGTCTTTCTTGGTCTCCTTGGTGCCTTGATTTATCTCCAGTAGAATTTTTTCTTGTGGGGGTCAAAACAAAATTATCATGCACATGTCAAAACCTCATTCTTTGGATGATCTTAGTTCTAGAATTACGAAACTGAATTTTAATGAGAAAACTATCCAAATTTTAGAAAATTAAATAATATACCTTTTTAAATGTCATTTAAAAATGTTTTTGGCATTTATATTTCTGAAATTATTCAAACTATAAATTGCACTAATATTTTTGGGCATGATGTACATATGCATGTATATATGTTATCTATCCAGTACAAATGATTTGAGTTCAGAATTAAACAAGAATTGGAAAGCAAGATGGATTGCCTTCAGGAAGTTGCAAAACTTTTAATACTTTTAAAACCAACCTAAGAAATTATATCAAGAACATCGAATAAGAACAGATGGTTCAAAGTTAGTAGATAACAACATGAAGTACATTATTTCTTGTCACTAATAAAATTGTTGATATTTGTTCTATGTGTGCTGTGACATCCTTAATGTTAGTTTACATTGATTGAATATTCTTTTGGAACCTGATGTTGCCTATAGGTACCAAGGAATTCAAAAGCAAAGATTTCTTTCTTCCCTTTTATTCTTCCATTTTCTGATTCTCCATTTCCCCCTTACTCCTGAGGAGTAAGCCTTACTTGGTTCTCACTGACTTTTCATACAACTCCAAAGAATCAGGAAGAAGAAATGGGGAAAATGGAGCTTGTTCCTTAATGGAGAGAGGAGACAATAGAATATGGTGCAAAGGGGTCCTAAATAGCTTCTAGGTTTAAGCTAGTTTTCATGGTAAAGTGAGGGTGGGGTGGGGTGGATTAAGTTGGTGGTTTTCAAACTTTTTGGCTTTAGGATCCTTTTAAGATTCTTAAAAAGAACCACAACCTCTTTTTTTTTTTTTGCTTTTTGCTGAGGCAATTGAGGTTAAGTGACTTGCCCAGGGTCACACAGCTAGGGAATGTTAAGTGTCTGAGACCAGATTTGAACCCAGGTCCTCCTGACTTCAGGGCTGGTGCTCTATCCACTGCGCCACCTAGCTGCCCCCACAACCTCCCCTTTTGAAAAGCTTTTGTTCTTGTGGGGTTATATCTATTGATTTTTACCATATTAGAAAATGAAACATCTTATTATTATGAAAATGATTTTGGCCTTCTGAACTCCTTAAATGGATTTGGGGGACTCCATGGATCAAATTCTCAGAACTGAATTTAGTGATTACCAAGGTCCTTTCCATTTTGATTACATTGAGCTACATTTTGTAGTAACCAAAAGAACCTATGAGTCAGGATCATAGATTTCAATTTAGAAGCAACTTTAGAGAGTATCTGGTTCATTTGCCTCATTTTCCAGACATAGAAGCTAAGAGAGTTCGGTTGCTTGTCCAAGGTCACATAGGTTCACAGATCTAGAGCAGTAAGGAACCTCAGAGGTTATCTAGTCCAAACATTTCATTTTAATGAGAGAAAGAACCGAGATCCAGAGAGATTATGTATATTGTCCCTAGGACTTGCCCACCATCACACAGGGAGTAAGTGACAGAGCCAGAACCAACCAACATGACTCTTAGCACACCATGCTGCTTCTGATTTGAATCCTGGCACTAATAATGCTTAACTAGCATTATTATTGTCAAGGGCAGGTCATTTAGCCTCTCTGTGCTTGCTTTCCCCATCAGCAAAATGGGTACAATTATAGCTGCCCTACTTACTTCATGGAATTGTTCCAAGTTTTGCTTTGTGAACCTTAAAATGCTATGGTAAAGCAAGTTATTATTGTCATTTTGTCTCAGATCTGTAACTTCATGGATGTGGGGAGCTCTCAGATAGGAGAAATCTCCATTTATTGGATCTCCCTCTACTCTTCAATTTGTAGTCTTAAAGAAAGAAGGTCAGGGACTTGCAGAGGGTCACGTAGGAAATAAGTGACAAAGCAAAACTCCTGTATCTCCAAATTCAATGCTCTTCCTACTACTCTACCACTTACTCTACTGCCTGGGCTACATTTTTTAAAGAAAAAGAAACCATTACTAATTCTTGAAGTCATGGTTTGAAGGCATATGGTTTGCCTAAGACTCAAAGGAGAGAGCCTTTAGTAGTGGGACATGAATTTCTAGGTTCTCAGTTCCCAGAATTGGACTGTGTCATGGAGGATGGGGATCCAGGTAAAGGCAGAAGTCACAGCTCCGCTGCCCTCATTGGGCACGGAATCATTTTCTCATGGCATGATACCCTCTGGCTCTTTTAGCAGGTTCAGAGTATTGGAGGAGGGGCACCGAAATGCTGAATGTAGCTCTTCGAGGAACCACATGAAGGCTGAGGAAACCCCATGTGCCCTCAGTGGTGCTGCCTGTCACGAAAGGAGGAAACACAGGTCTCATTTTGCTCTTCCTACTGTCAGGTTTACTCAGCCACCCACCTACTCACCAGGACTAAATGTACCAGTCATCCCAGTCCAGGGCCTTATCACCATTTTTATATCCGGATTATTGCAAGAGCCTCCTGACTGGTCTCTCTGCCTCCCATCCCTCCCCTTTCCAATCCATGCTTCATATAATTATCAAATGATATAAAAACATAGGTCTGACCATCCCACTCCCTTGCTCAAAAAGCTTCAGTGGCTCCCATACTTCCTTCAAAAAGACCCACCTTGATTTCCACAGCTATTAATTCCTACCCCTTCACTTTATTTATAAAAGCATACACACATAAATACGGGTATGTGCATTCACTCTATGTTTGCACATGTTCTGTATTTGCCTGTGACCATCTTCCCAGTAGATGTTAAAGTTTCAAAAATCAGTTTAGCTGATTTTTATGCTCTTTGCATATCTAGAACCCAGCCTGGGAGTCTGGTAGGTGCTTAATTTATACACCTGATGATTGGTTTAAAACAAACTGATGGAATAATGGGACCCGTGATCACACTGAGTAGAGTAAGATCAGCCCTTGGTCCCTTTGGTCAGTCAGGATGCTGGTAGCACTGGTAGCTAAGCAGCTTCTAGAAATGGAGGCAATCCATCTTTTTCCATTGCTTCAGTCTTGGGGCATACAGAGTCAGGCTGCAGCTGGTCCCAAGGAGCTCCTGCTTCTACTTTCATAGCTAGTGGCCTGGATTCCTTCAGTTTCCCACTAAAACTTTCATCACAGTGCTCTTGTGGGGGTCTTTTTTGCTTCCATCTAATGAATTTCAGGCCAGGTCTATTTCATTCAGCTACTCTTATGAGAGAACACCATATTAAAAACACTTCATTCCGGTACTGCGTCTCATAATGCCTTGTGCTTCTTATTGTTTTTGATGTATGATGATCAATATCCTGGGAAAGGAGAGCAGTGTTAGTGCTGTGTAGATGGGGAAACCAAGGCTTCCATTGACTAAGAAGCTGGCGCAATTAAGGTCATAAAGGGAACCTGAGTAAGTTTTTTTTTTTGTTTGTTTGTTTGTTTTTGTTTAGAACACAATTGTGCTATCCATCAATAATAAATATTAAGCATCCACTAAGTGCTGGTACTGTACTAAGTACTGGAGATGCAAAAATAGGGAAAAGACAGTTTCTGCCCTTAGGAAACTCAAAACCTCATGGAGGAGACAGCATGCAATCTCTCCATTTTTCTTCCTTCCTTTCTTCTTTCCTCTCTCCCTTCCTTCCTTCCTTTCTTTCTCCCTTTCTCCCTTCCTCTCTTCCTTCCTCTCTTCCTTCCTTCCTTCCTTCCTTCCTTCCTTCCTTCCTTCCTTCCTTCCTTCCTTCCTTCCTTCCTTCTTTCCTTCCTTCCTTGATTGGGGTTAAGCTGTGAAAAGATTTAAAAGCAAAAAAGTTTACAGTTAATTATGAAATGATAGAAAACCACTGGGATTTATTGAGTAGGATAGTAACATGATTTGATCTGGATTTAGGAAAATCACTTTTGTAGATTATAAACTGTATGGGTTGAAGTGGAAAAAGGCATGAGACAATGAGAGAAATTAGAAAATCCTTGCAAATCCCAAACTTCTCTGGGTGAGAAATTTTGATGACCTGAATTAAATTGGTGGATATGTGATTAGAAAGGGTCAGCTTTGAGAGAGAATGTAATCAGAGAAAAGACAAAATTTGGCCTTTCCTTTTCTTTTCCATTCCCTTTTCTTTTCTTTTTTTTTTCCTTAGTAAAAGGGATCTGATCCTAGGAGGAAGTATCAGATGAGTATAAACTAGCTGTGCCTATGAGCTCATCATTGACCAACCTTCCACTGGTATTTGCCTGCTTGACACTCTGAGCTGCTTGTCAATGACAAAAATCCAGGGTTTTAGGGACCTGAGTAAGGCTGATTACCTCATAAATTAAGGATAATGTAAAAGAACTCAGCCGTAGAATTATAACAAAATATATAGATGATACTAATTTATTGTGGCCATGCTAACTCGCCCTATTAGAATTTCCTTCCAACTTTTTCTTTATCTTCTATTCCGATGATTATTCTGTGTCCATAGATTAATGAGGCCATTGGGTTAGGGGAATACACTTCCTTCCCCTCTTTGTAGAGGTAGGGGACTATGGATATGGAATATTATATGGTTGATTTTGGTTAGTTTTGCTGAGTTTTTTTTTTCTCTTTTACATTTTTTTATTATAAGGATAGCTCTCTGGGAATGGGAAGAGAGAAGGCTCTAGGAAATAAAGATAATGTAAAAACAAAAGATCAATAAAAATTTAAATTCAAACAAAAGGGTGAAGCCAGTTTAGTAACATCAATCTTAGTTCTTTCTTGTCTAAGCTAGTTGATTATACTTTACTGGCATAGAGACGAAAGTAATTCCTGGATGAGCAGCTTGCCTCATTCACTCCCTGTCTTACTCCCTTGGAATTGATTTTATGATTCTCTGGGCCACTGATGACATTTCTGCTACTTTCTCTCTTTCCTCCTCTCTCCACTTTCTCCTTTCCTGCCTCCCTACCCTTCCCCACCTCTTCTTTCTCCTCCTTCTTCTCTTTCTTCCTCTCACCTTTTTTCTCCCTTCTTTTCACTCTTTACTCCTCCATTATGCTTCTTTTCATTCAATTCTTTCTCTTTCTCCTCCACTTTCTCTATTCCATCACACCTTACCACATCCTTCTATGCTTTCTTTTCATTTCTTTTCTTTCACCTTGGATTTTTTCCAATTTCACTGAAACTACTGCTGGGGGATCCCTTGTTTGCCATTTTCCTTCCTAATCTTCTGGATTTCTCACTAAAGCTCTCCTCACGTGTTAACATGAGTCTTGTTGAAATGACACAAAACAAGTCTTTGTGCCAGTAATCCCCAGGTTTGCTGAGGGATAGAGTTGGTGCATCAAACTAGTTTCAGTCATTTTAATACTGCTTGGTGGTCCTGAAAACTATGGGCCTTTTGAATGCTGTTTTAAAATGGAAATGGAAGAACAAAGACTCAAATTTGGATGTCTTTGGATTTATCTCTTGTTGTTTCAGTGAGGAATACCTTGACTCATGGATATTTTTGATACCTAGATTATTATTCCACAGTTCATCTCCAAAACACACTTGGCCAAGTTTTAGGTATTTATATCAGTCCCCATCTCAGGACAAGCCCCCAAGTCAAATATGATGCTGAGGACTGAGTATATTGTTCACAGGCTTCTCTTTCTTTGATTTTTCCTTATCATATACCTCTTCTCATTTGATCTTTACTCACCTTTTGCTTTCTGGATTTTAAACAAAAGGTCTTATTGTCATCTTTTATTATTATTATACCATAGTTATTTCTTCATAACCCTCCTGCCTTAGACTTTTTTCTTAAGAAAAAACTTAAGTAAGTATCCAGTGGAAAGAAGATTGGTTCTGGAATCAAAGTATCTACATTTGAAACTGGGTTCTTCTGCTTACTGTTTATATATCTGGCTCTGATAATTTCATTTCTCTGAACTTCAGTTTCATGTTTGGAATGAATAGAATGAATTAGATGACTTCTTTTTCATTCCAGCTCTAAATCTTTGATATTATGACATCTACCCATGTATCTTGCATTTCAAATCCATAGTTCCCACGCCTCTATTGAGAGGAAGATGGTTCCCTTATGAGTTCTCCAAGACAGAAATGATTTTACTATAATTAATCAGCATTCAAATGCCCTTTATTGTTGACTTTTTTTGCATTTTTGTAATCATTGTGTGATCAATTCTTGATTCCATTTATTTTTCTCTTTCTAACTTTGCAGAGCTTTTCCCATATTTGTCTAGACTTCTCAGTTTTTATAATGCAATATCATTCCATTACATTTATACACCACAATTTATTCATCTAGTCACCATTTTTCTACAACAAAGCGTTCTGCTATATATAACAATTTTTCATTGACTTCCTTTTGTATGAAAGATTTAATGTGTTTTCTCACCTTAATTACAATTTCCCCATCAGAATTGTTGTACCACTCTACCACTTCACTGATAGTGTATTACTATTCCAGTTTTCCCATAACCCCATCAATATTAACTGCTTTCATTTTAAAAATCATTCTTGTTCATTTCAATGAATATCAGATGAAACCTCCAAGTTATATTAACTGGTAATTCTCCTATTATTGGTGATTGTGGGCAATCTTTCATTTGTTTGTAGATTATTCTCTTTTTTCAGAATAGTCTATTTTCTTTTCCTTTCACTATCTTCTGGGAAATGACTTTTGGCCTTATATATTTTATTTCATTTGAAAATCAATTTTATGATGAAAAATTATAAATTAAATTTATATAAATTAATAAATTATTAATCTAACTTTTAATCATTTATTCAATCATTCAACAGACACAAAATACCTACTATGTGCCAAGTGTTCAAGGTACAAAGACAAAAAAACTAAGTAGACTGTCTGTATATAGTTTACTTTCTCTTAGGGATGGAGAATAACATGTAGATATATAGGCAAATAAAAAACATACAATTTACTTGGAGAGGAAGGAGCATTAGGAGCTAATGCTTCCAAAAAGACCTGGCTCTTGAACTGAGCTTAGAAGGAACTCAGGGACTCCAAAAGGCCAAAACAAAGGGGGATCATAGGATCATAGATTTGGAACTGGAAAGGAACTTTAGTGCAGATTTTCACTTTTCAGATGAGGAAAGTGAATTTAGAGATGTCACCCAAAGTTGCAGAGGAGCAGAGGTTTTGGCCCTGGCTTCAAATGCATTGCTTTTTACAGCCCTATCCCCTTGTTCGTTCCAGGAATGTAGTCTGTGTAACAGAGCAAAGATGGGAAATAGAAAGTCCTATATGAGAAGCCATAAGTAAGCCTATTTGTCAAGAACATAGATTATGCCAGAGGGAGAAATGAATAATTAGCTAAGAAAAGGAGACAGAAGTCAGATTGTAAAGGGCTTTAATAATCAGAGAAGTCTGCATTTTATCCTCAAGGCAAGAAGCTTTTAGATCAAATGAGTGATATAATCAAAGAAACATATTAGTAATTATCAATTTGGTAACATTCTGAATAATGGTTAAGAAGTGGCAGGCTCTGAGGTGGGGAGACCAATTAAGAAACTATTGCAATAAAAAAAAGAAAAGAAAGATACTATTGAAATAGTCCAGGAGAATCAAAAAGCCTAAATTTAGCGTGATGACTATATAAGAATAATGCAGGTGTGGAAGATATTATGGAGAGAGGATTGAAAAAAAAAAAAAAACAAAAAACAAACATGGCACCTGATTATATTGGGGTGGAAAGGGAGTGAGAGTAAAGAGTTAAGGACGATTCTGAAGATAAAATTAAGTTACTTGTAGGGTGCTGGTGCCCTTAATGAGAATAAGGAAATTAAGAAGGAGATAGGTTTTGAAGGAAAGATAATGAATGCTATTTTAATGCTGTTGAATGGAATAATGAATGCTGTTGCCTTTGGGACATCTAGTTGGAAATGTCCAGTAGGCAGTTGCAATGCAAGACCCTGGTGCTCCGGAGAGAGACTGGGTCTGGATATATAGACATGAGAATCATCTGAATAGGGATGATTATTGAACCCATGAGAGTTGGAGATCATCAAGATAGAGGTTATAGAGAAAGAAAAATCCTCATAAAAGCTTTGAAAGAAACATAAGACTTGTTTTAAGAAGGTAAGGATTTTTGTTTGCTTTTTTAAAGATTTTTTTTTTACAAAATTTTAAAATTTCACTTATTTATTTATTTTATTTCATTAAAAAATTTCTTCTTCTATAGCTTAATAACTCAGGAGCTCTGGTACCCCAACAAGGAAACTAAAAAATAATAATCTCTCAAAGCAAACAGTAGTTTCCTCTCTTACAAGAATCCTATGAATTATGTTCCTTGCTCATATTGCAAATGAGGAAACTAAGGCTGGCTTAGCGTCATACAGCTAGCAAGAAGTTGAAACTGTATTTGAATTGGGGTTTTTCTGACTACAAGACCAGCATTCTGCCTACTGCATCAACTCTATTTTACAGCTAAGGAATTAAGGTCCCCAGGAGGCCTTCTCATTGTAATAAGTTACAGGGCTAGATATAAAATTCAAGACTTTCTGACTCCATATGCAGTGATTTTCCATTCTCAACTTCTTTGGCATCTTAGGCCATCTTTTTCTTTGAAGTGGAGCATTTATAAAAGTCCTGTCCAGTTTACAAGGATCATGTTCAACAATGGTGCTCTTCATCCATGAGTTCCATCCATGGTAGGTTGAAAAGGCTGTATCTGAAATGAAATGTCTTTTCCCCAACCAAGATTGGGCTTTTACTTGAAAATTTCCCCTTCCTCTTATAGCTTGATCAGCTCGGGAGTCCTGGAACTCCAGCAAGGAAAATGACCTCTCAAAGCAGACAGCGGTTCCCGTCCCACAAATATGTCAGGATGTTGGCAGCCCTGTGCCCCCAGAGGCTGGGCCCATGTCCTGATCACCCTGTGGGCCATAGCAGAGCACACTTGGTATCCCATGAGGCATTTCCAGAAGCTGTTCACCCAAGGTAGCTTTGTGCACACAAGTTGACCACAGCATTCATACAAACAGTTCCACCTTCCAAATGAGGTGTCAGAAGCCAAAGATTGTTCCACAGACTCTAAATCAGTCCAGCTGCTCTAGACTAATCTTCCCTTCTCAGCTTTTTGCTGATCCTAGATGGCAGAGAGATCCTAGGTTCAGTTAGTCAGCTTCAATCATCTTTCTGATTATCTTTTGATGATGGACTCAGTTGTCTCCAATACCCTGAGACTTCCCCTGTCCAATATCTTTGTATTCTATGGTTGAGATAACCCCCCACCAAAAAAAAAAAAACTTTAGCTACTCAATAATCCATGATAGACTATTTTGTTCTATTAGTAAAAGAAGCTTTCTGGTTGTTTGCTGGAAGAAATTTCTGGTAGAAACCAGTATTTTCTTATTTCCCTTTCTGAACAACTTCTATCTTCTACGCTATTCTCTTAATGATACTCTCTTATTATCCAAAACTATTTAGCCTATCTAGACTCTGCTTCTGCTACAGAATTTCCCATCTCTCATCTAAAAATTATTCTTTCTTAAGGTCCTTCCTAGCTCTTTCCCTAGAATCTTATGTATTCTGCTGATCTGATTAAGATTAAAATCAGAGGCAGCCAGATGAGGTTGAAGGAATTCAGGACTTTGCTCCAGAAAAAGTAAAGTTTAAATTCCTACTTGGGGCACTTAGCTTTGTAACATGGGCCAGTCACACAACCTCCCTGAATTTTTGTTTCTTCATCTGTAAAATGGAAATAATAATATTTGGTTCATATGGCTCTTGAGAAAACACATGTGAATGCTATAGAGACATTAGTTCTTCTGTCTCTGATTAATGTTTAATTTGTACAGGTTAAAATAATAAGACTCAATTTAAAGCACCAAATGGTGGACAATACCTTCCTTCAGTGGACTCAGAACTGAGTCCTTTTTTTGATGCAAACCAAAACTTATCTATATCTTTTTATACTGTTATACATTTTTCATCCATGTTTTCCATAGAAGGAAGTATAAATTATAATTCATAGATTATAAATTTGAAGCTAGGAGAAACCTCAGAAGTCATCTAAGTCAACTCCTTCATTTTAAAAATTTTGATTTATTCAATTCTGAACATAAGAAATAAAAAAGCATTTCCATACCAGCAGAATAGAAAAAAGAAAAATGATTGTACATGAAACAACAAACCTATTGTATATAACTTGTTTTCTTTTAAAATATATAATACATTTATCTTATAATTTTTTCCCTTTTTTCTTCCTAACATTTCTTCCCTACCTCCAATCCCTCCAAACCAACTCCTTTATTTTGCATCCCTGAGAAAGCCCAGAGGCCACATAGGTAATGTTTGTCACAGGCAGGAGTTTCTATGTCTTCTGATAATCAAGTCATTTACTTAAGATTCCAGAAGTACTTTATAAATATGTACATATGTGATCAAGGAATTGGTAGGGGGAGCTCCTATAGTTTTCCCTCTCCATTAGCACATCAGTACCAACTTCCCAAGGATCTCCTCTGGTTTTCTCTCTTTAGCAAATCAGTACAATTAGTTTATGAGATTGTATCACCTTAGAAGATAAGATGGGTCCTGAAGTGAGAGAGTGAGATATGAGATATGAGGGAGGAAGTGACAGAAGAAATAATTGGAGAAAAAAAAAATAGCAGAAGAATAGGGGAGATGACTCTAAATGAAAGGGGGCAATAATTAAGATGAATAGATCTAAACAGGGCATTCAGACTTTCAGACTCCTTCCCTTCCTCTTCACTCCTTTTCCCTGTTCCTACCTTCCTTCTTTCTTTCTTTCCTCCATCCCTCCCTTCCTTCCTTCCTTTTTCTTGCTTTTCTTTTTTCCTTTCTTTTTTTCTCCTTTTATTCCCTGCTTTTCTTACTTTTCTTCCTTTTTTCCTTCTTTCTTTCCAAAAGAGGTGTTTTTGTTTTAGACAGTCTAACTGGGACATTAAAAGTTACTGACCCTCCATCAATTGGGAAATGGCTGACTAAATTATGGTTATATGAAAGTAATGGAATATTATTTTTCTATGAAAATGATGAACAAGCTGATTTTAGAAAAGTCTGGAAAAATTTATATGAGCTGATGCTGAGTAAAACAAGCAGAACCAGCAATACATTGTACATAGTAACAGCAAGATTGTGTGATTACTATGAAAGATTTGTTTCTTCTTAGTGGTTCAGTGATCTAAGGCAACCCTAATAAACTTTGTATAGAAAACACTATATGCATACAGAAAGAGAACTATGGAGATTGAATACAAATCAACACATGCTATGTTTGCTTTTTTTCCCTCTCATGTTTTTCCCTTTTTGTTCTGATTTTTATCTCACAACATGATTCATAAAGAAATGTGTATAAAAATGAAATTTCATATAAGGCTAGAAAAAAACAATATTAAAATTATTAGCCACACAGTCAGTTTATGCAGGGATAGAATTAGAACCTAGATCCTCTGGATTCTGAGACTGGTTTCCTATCCACAATGCCTATATTCATTTATTTTGGTTAAAATAGCCCATTTCAAAGACTAAGTCACATATGGATGATAAGGTGTTGACCGCTTAGACCACTCATAAGTCAGAGGAATGAAATTTTGATCATCAACAATTAGGGTAAGGAGAGAAATAGGCAGTTGGACTGATAGCTCATCCATTAGATAACTATGTATTCTGCTTCTAAGTCTCCTCCTTTAGCTTTCTACCTGCTTCTGTTACCCAAAGGCATTGAGGTAATGCTTGCTATTTTATGGTATTCAGGATAATGTTAATACTCATTAATATAGTACTTTCTCATGCATTATCTTAATCGTAATTCACAATTATTCCCTTTGTATATATATATGTACTTTTCTATTTACATATGACTTTCTTCCCCCAAAATATAAGCTACTTGAAGACAGTCAGCTTCAATTTTTTTTTGTATCCCTACCACTTAGTACAAGATCTACAACACAGCTTTTAAATACTACTTGAACAATGAATGAATGAATGAATGAAATCAGAATGAACAAAACATCTTCAAAAAAGCTCTGTAGAATAGGTAGTACTTGACTTAGAATTTAAAGGAAGGGAGAACCTTGTAACAAGTTAGAGGTAGTAGAGACCATTCTGGGATGGTTCCAGCAAAGTCATAAAGAAGGCAGCACAAGAATGGGGGATGGTGATCAGTTTGAATGGAATCTGTGGAAAAGCTGTTCCTAATTGATAAGCATAGAATGAATGACTGGAACCAAATAGTGGAAGATTTCAGATACCAAGATCAAGATTTTATACTTGACTTGATAGCCAAGAGAGATTACCTGAAAGGGTTTTGGGGGTAAGAGAATCACATGATCTAAACTATATTCAAGAGAATACTAAGTCATTAGTGCTGTCATGACCTTCCCCTCATGGGTAGTAGCAGTGGGTTATTTATTTTTATTTACTCTACACTTAATGGCATTTTTTCTTGGGGGAATGTCTGAGGCTGATCCATCAATCTGACCACATCATTCCCCTGCTCAAAAACCTCCATTGATTCCCTTATTGCTTTTAGAATGAAATACAAATTCCTGAACTTTTCAGGCCCTCCACAATCTGGCTTTAAATTGCCTTTCCAGTTTTATTTCATTTCATTCCCTTTCATTCACTCTTTGTTCCAGCCAAACTCATCAGGCTGTTCCCGACATTTGACATTCAATTTCCCACCTCTGTCAATTTTACACAAGCATTCTCCCCCATGCCTGGAACACTCTCATCTCTTTTCTCTCTGAAAACTGATGTTCTTTCAAGTTTCATTACAGATGTTTGCTCCAGTATGAGCCTTCTCTGATACTCCAGTGGATGTTCTCTTCCTCCTCAAATTACCTTGCATTTATTTATCTGTGCACTTATTCTGTCCTTCTTTTAGAATGCAAGCAGAGCCTTTTCTAATTTTGCTTTTGCGTTCTCAGAATCTAGTACAGTGCCTTGTGCAGAGCAAGTACTTAATAAATGTCTTCTGGATCAACTGGAATCATTGCCATGGCTGATTTGTGAAACAGGAAGGCAGAGGCTGCTGCTAATAGACCTAACAGAGGATGTTGACTTCTCTTCCATTCTGAGGCTATTTGTAGGCAATACAGAAAAACTCCCAGATTCCCGGGCTGCTGTTAGATTGCTCTATTATGCTACCTTAGTTAAGCTGTGTGTTTTGGAAGAAGGGAAGAGGAAAAGAACAAGGTTAGACCTCTGTGACAGAGCTGCTCTGAGTAGTCTGGTTGTCTAGGTGGTCTTTCCAGTGGGTCTCTGTCTGGGTTCCCTGCTATTGTAAGCACTGTAAGTCTCTGGCTGGGCTGTAAGTTGCTTGAGGTCTTAGGTTCAGAAGATAGAAAAGTGCTGGAGAATGACTGATGTCTGGCCACAAGTTCAGTGTCATCCGGTCCTTGATAATGCTTTCTGAGCACTTTTCTATCTTCTTGGGCAGGTCTGTGTCAGAGATCTCAATTTTTGGTAAACTGAAAGACAAGCAAATGAGGGGAGTAAGTAACTGGTTGGAAGAAAGGGTCCATTGTTCAATGGCTCCAGGTTTTGTATGTCATCTTAGCATTTTCCTTGCACTGGAGCTAAGTGAGCTCTCAAAATAGGAATATAGTGGGACCTCCCATGACAAAAAGAAGAGTATGGCATGATGATAAGTTTTAGATGGGTTGTGATTAGGGTGTGTTACATGCCATGGAATTAATGAACAAAAGATATCTGCTTTTGGATGACCAGCCTACTTCCTCCAGCTTTCTGGTCTTAGATTTACCAAGACTCCTGGTCCTTTGACACTGTTGGAAGATTGCCTATATTGATGAGATCACAGACCCATCAAAACATCAAAATATAAGACAAAGGAGATCAGAGGGCTGTGGGCGAGAACATCAAATCATATCTGTGGGTAGTGAGTCTAAGTTGAGAGAAGTGACTCTAGGATTGAAGGCTGGGGATGGTTCCTTTTGGGGATCTGGGATTCTTTGCTTCAGAGTAAAGTCTTGGGAAAGCTGACTCTAGTGAAATCAATTCAATAAACGTGTATTAAGCACCTACTATGTGCCAGGCATTGTGCAAGAAGATCTGTGATACTTAGCAACCTTGATAAACCAATTCTTGGAGTGTTGCCATTGGTCTTGATATTTATTGAAATAGAGAATTCCTAAAGAGAAGTTTCCATATCATTGGTATTAATGAGTTGGAGAGTACTGACTAAATGGGAGCTAAATGATTTACCCAGTGACAAAGTCATTATATGTCACAGGAAGGGCTGGAATCCAGGTTTTTCTGAATCAGAGAGGCTAATTTTCTGGTCCCTATGTTGCCTGGTCTTTGTATTAGTTAGAAATTTAGAACTAATCTAGCATCCAGTATATATGGGCCAATATTTATATAATGCACCTACTATGTGCGAGGCACTGAACTAAGTGCTATCACAAATATAATCACATTTGATCTTCACAAAAAATGGTGAGAGTACAAGAGGACAAGAAGAGGTTGAGACAAAAGAAGAATTAATAAGAACGATTATACATGTACATGGGGTCAGGATTAACTTAAGACCCCTGGAAATTTATATACATTTTCTTTTGTTATTTTAGCTCCCTGGATGGTTTTCTATAGTGTTTAGTAGTAAAAAAAAACTTTTAAAATTCCCCAAAGAAATGATCTATTTTGTTTTCAGGGAGTAGGAAAAGAGGAGAGGGAAAAGTTTGCTAGGAATTCAGATCTAGAGAAGAGATGGTAGCAGAGGAAAATGAAATGGCTAACAAGCCACCCAGTACCTCCTTGAACAGCATGCTGGGTGAGATGATCTCCAATGTTCTTTTCATACCCCAGATTCTGTGAAACTATGTGGTATAGTGGCTAGAGTGACAGATTTAGAACCAGGCAAGCTAGGTTTGAACACTGCCTCAGATACTTTTAGGGGTTTGACTTCACCCTCCCCCACTCTAGTTCCTCCCCTATAAATCTATTTATGCTACATACATCAGATTGTCTCCCTCATTAGAATGCAAACTCCTGAGATCGGGTGCTGGTTTTTTTTTTTGTTGTTGTTGTTGTTGGGGACATATTTTCCCTTCTTTTCTTTGTATCCCCAGTACTTAGCACAGTGTTGGCATATAACAAGTGTATAACAAATGCTTCAGACTCAGTTTCCTAGGAATAATACTTTGCCTGCATTATCTACTTCTCAGGGTTATTATAAGGAAAATAATCTGCAAACATGATAGTTATTTATTAATGTGAAACTAATATTATCTGTAAGTCCTTCAAGTCTCTTTTCCCTTGATCATTCTCTACATCTTCTTTTATGTAGTAATGCATTTCTAGACAAGAATCACCTATTTAAAATACCAGAAGCTAAGTTAATGTTTATAGATGGTCTCTGGGGAACTAAATATCCATAAAGCTTGAAACAAAGAGTCAGGAGGTAAAGGAGGGGAAAGGGTCATCATGGGATTCTCTAGCCACAGACTTTGGAAACCTTTAGGGGAGGGGTAAAGGAAGTGAGCAGGAAAGAGAAATAGAATGAATTGAGAAAGAGAAAACTCAGCAGATGGTTTAATGAGACAGAGACTAGGGAAGTTAGGTAGAAATATTTGCTATTGAGTAAAAATAAGGATGGTTGGGCTCTAATTGTTTCACAAAGAGTTAGTGTTCTCAGTCTTTTAGGAATAAATATTATTAATCACAGGTAATATTATCTCCATTTCACAGATGAAGAAACTGAAGTTCAGAGAGATTAAGTGATTTTCCCTGACTCATATGATTATTAAGGGTGTGGTGTAGCATCTGAAGCCAGGTTTCTTCTGTCTTCCAGTTGAGTTCTCTTTACACTATATCACACTCCTCCACAATTGATCTTGGCTTTTACTTATATTTCATAGGCTCAGAGGAGAGTGGCTCAGTGAGTTGGTAGGATGGACAAATAAATCTTGGGCGTGGGGGCAGATTCCTTCTTTTTCCTTCCCTTGTTTCAGTTGTCCATATGATCAGTCTCCTGATTTATTGTTGAAACTAAGCTGATTTTGGACCAAAAGGTCTGTTTCCTCACTCACGATGGAGCCGTACTAAGATGATAATTTTATGATTGGATGCCTTGGGTTAGTGGGTAGGGGGTGAGAAGGCAAGGAGTCTAAGAAGGTACAGTGTAAAGGAAGCAAAGGGTCAAGAGGTAGGCAGATCTCTCTATTAACAGTGAGCTGGGACTTTGGCAACCTGAGCAAATGATGAAAGCTACAGCCCTTGAGTTGTTTTGAATCTCAGTGAAGCAAAGATTCATCTGGCATTTGAGAGGGGAAGAAGGTCAGAATGACCTGCTTCATCTCTAATTTTCTGGCATGAACTTAGTTTGTTTTCTCAGTGTCTGTCCACAATAGTACGTCCTGTTCAGCTACACCCACTCTTGGCTTGGACAGAACTGCGCTGGGCTTTTTTCTGCGGTGGGAATGGCAGAGGTGGTCTAACCTACCAGCTTCCCACAGACCTCCTGACCGAGCTGTCAGGAAAGCTTTCTCTTAAAGAGGCTGTTCCATACTAAGCTTTTGTTTTCACACTCTCCTAAAGAACAAGGGGGTAAAATTCTGAATCCTAGCTGAGAGCTTAGAGATCAATGTGTGTACCTATTCCCTAACCCTCATCTTCTAATCACTTTTTATTAATTTTGTTTATACTTAAATATATTTCCATGGATAGAATGTAAGTTCCATGAGGGCAGCACTTGTTTCAGTTTTGACTTTGTATCCCCAAACCTTAATAATATACTACAGGTCACATAGTTAATTAAAAACAACAACAACAACAACAACAATACATTAATTTACTGATCTCTTTTGTTTTTACATTGCTGAATTTCTCTTTCCTTCCTTCCCAGAGTCATCACTTATGATGATTTAAAAAAGATTTTTGTTAAAGCTTTCAATTTTTCAAAACATATGCATGGATAATTCTGCAACATTAATCCCGGCAAAATCTTTTATTTATTTATTTATTTTTTTATATAAAGCTTTTTATTTACAAAACGTATGAGTGATTTTTCCCGGCAAAATCTTGTGTTCCAATTTCCCCCCTTTCCCTTATCCCCTTCCTTAGATGGCAAGTAGTCCAATATATGTTAAACATGGTAGAAATATGTTAAATCCAATATGTACATACATATTTATACAATTATTTTGCTGCACGAAAAAAAAATCAAATCAGACTGGAAAAATGAGAAAGAAAATAAAACGCAAGGAAAAAGAATGAAAATGCTATGTTGTGAACCACATTCAGTTCCCACAGTCCTCTCTCTGGGTGCAAATGTCTCTCTTCATCACAAGATCATTGGAACTGGTCTGAATCATCTCATTGTTGAAAAGAGCCATGTCCACGATGGGTTTTTTTTAAAGAAAAAGAGGAAGAGAAAAAAAAAATCAGAGAAATTTATTGATACATCAAAACAAAAAAATTAACAAATCCCCCCCCAATAACAACAACAACAACAATAAAAACTCCTGACAATCTATGCAATGTTCCATACATGCTGTGAATTCCTCTATCTCTGCAAAGTAAGGGGAGAAGGAATTTTGCAACATTCATTTCCAACTGTTTTGAGGTGGCTGTTTTTCCCATTTATGTTGCTGCAGTAATTGTATGTATTATTTTCTTGGCTGTGCTTACTTTGCATCAGCTCATGTTTCCATGTTTCTTGATATTCATTATGTATGTAATTTCCAATAGCACAATACATTCCATTCTATTCTTGAACCAAACTTTGTTTAGCCATTTCCCAAGCAATGTGCACATACAATAGTTACTTAAGGCTATCGATTGATTAGCTTTGTTCAACTCTTTTATTTCACAAAAATGGAAATTGACACTTCAAGACTTGCCCAAGGTCATATAGGTAGTTAAGAGTAGAACTGGATGCCAAGTAAAGCCCCTATCCTTCACCCTGGTAAGAAATTAACCTCTCCAATGCTTGTGAATACATTGGGAAACTAAAGAAGTTAGGGGACTATTTGGAGAATTTTGGCTATTCTCCCACTGCAAACTACTAAGAGGGGAAAATAGTTTCATAGAATTGAGTTGTAAAGATTTATTGATTCAATATTATATGTATATATACATATATATATATATATATAAACTCCTTTATTTGGCATTGAAGGCCCTTCATAAGGGTTCCAGCCTATTTTCTTGGGTTTATTTCTCTCTTCCTCTCATGGAATCTGTCATAGCCAAATTATCTTACCTGCTGTTTTCTTTTCACAATGATCCACCAAAAGCCTCAACTGTGTTTTTGCACAAGCTGTATCCTATGCTCAGAGTACTTCCCTTCCTCACTTCCACCTCTTGAACTCCTATCTCTTTTCAAGGCTCAGCCCATTTGCCACCTTCTACCCTGTCATTTCCTGATTCCCCTAGTTACTGTTTGTTAATTCTTTCCTAGTAACCCTTCATCCAAATCCTATTGAACATGCTTTATATGCATATATATGTATATATATACATGTGATGTGCATATCACACACACACACACACATATACCATAGTGCCCTAATATAATGTCACAGTAGCTGGGTCATAGTAGGTACTTAATAAATGCTTGTTTTATTTGAATTTCTAAGCATTAATTCAGCATTTACCAAGTATAATGCTTTGTACCTCAGAGGAAGCTCTCTATTCTGGATACCAAAGACGGGGCTATAAATCAGATATTGTTGCTGTGCTCACAAAGCTTGAAGCCTGGGAAGAAAATTAAGACATGTATACAAATAACTAATAGTTGCTGTCCATCCCTCATTCTTAAAGAGAATCAAAGGCATCAGGAGGGTGATGTCTTGACTTGTTAAGTAGCTTGAATTTAAATGAGGGAAAGTTGTGTAAAGTCATCAGTCTCGTTCTCTCTTCCAGAAGCACTGGAGTCCATTGGCAAGACACAGGTTAAGAAAATGGACTATGGCCCCCAATTATAGTATAAAATGGAATTGATAAGCACACAAGCAAAGGACAATGGTAGTTCACTTGAAGGAGGGAACATTTCATGGAAAAGTTAGCATTAAAAGATGGGTGGGATTTCAATAGGTGGGTAAGAAGAAACTTAAGAGAGATAAATGTAAAGTCTTAGGAGCAGCTAGGTGGTGAAGTTGAGAGAATGTAGGACCTGGAGTCAGGAACACTCATCTTTTGGAGTTCGTATCTGATCTCAGACACACTAGTTGTGTGACCCTGGACAAATCGCTTAACTCTGTCTCTCTTGCTCATCTGTAAAATGAGTTGGAGAAGGAAATGGCAAACCACTCTAGTATCTTTGTGAAGAAAACTGTGAATGGGGTCACAACTGAATTACAACAAAAAATGTGAAGTCCTACTCTTGGGTTCAAAAGTCAATATCATAAATATGAAATAGAAGTGGTTTGGCTATTTAGAACTTCTTTTGGAAAAAGTTCTTAGCATTTTAGTGAACTTTGAGCCCAATATGGCAGTCAAGGAAACTAAAGTGATCGTAAATGTTAGGCTACATTAGGAGAGGCATAATGTGTTGGACTAGGGAGGAGAGCTATTTCTCCTGTTCTATTTTGCCTTTGTCAGACCATATTTAGAGTACTGTGTTCATTTTGGGTACCATTTTAAGAAGTTTATTGATAATCTGGAGGGTGTCCAGAGGATGACAACCAGGTTGATCAAGGGCTTTGGATTAAACCCAAAGAGTGGGTCAAATGTTTGCTTTGGAGAATGGAAAATTTTGGAAGAGACATGATAACTGTCATCAAGTATTGGAAGTGCTCTCCCTTGGAAGAGGTATGAGACTTGTTTGTTTGTACCAATACAAGTAATGGGTATAATTTGTAAAGCAACTTGCAATTGAGAGGAAAAACCAAACCTCCTTACAATTATTGTTGTCCAGAGTGGAGTGGGCTACCTTCAGATGTGTTGGGGTTCTCCCTCTTTGGAGGTCTCACGTTAGAATTGGAAGTTCATTTATCTGGCATGTTGTAGAGAGAATTCTTGTTTAGATAGGAATTGGACTAAATGGTCACTAAGGTCTTTTCTAAGCTTTGAGATGATGAGGTGTGGGTTTGTGTTGGGGGAAAGCATTCTTTGATTAACTTAATCCAATTATAGGGAGTTGACATCCCAATGGAAAAAAAGGTTTACCTTTACTCTTAGGAAAATTTCACCACTGGCTTTGGACTTGGAGAGAGTTCCTAAGTGGCTCATGCCCGAAAATTGAAAAACTAGTTTCTTCCCTTATTGATGGAATTGATAAAATTGTTGCTTTCGTGGTGGTGCTGATGGTATGATTTCTTAGGTTTTTGCTTGTTGGCTTTTTCCAAGAAATACTGTTAACATGTGGAGACCTTGGAAGAGGCTACAAAATGGTGTATTATGATACTATCAGTTCTTTTGATAAGTGAAACTGCCAAGCCAACCTAAGATATTGAACTCTATCAGGTAGAAGGTGCCAATCTTAAGTCAGACCCGTATGCATCTTTACAGTAGGGTAAAGCATCTGCGACCTTGGGCATGACACTTACTCCCAGGGCCTCAGTTTTCCCATCTGACAAATGAAAGTATTGGTGTAAATAATCTCTAAAGTCTCTTCCAGCTTGGACTTTCTAGGAGCTAGCAGCATCTGACCCTACTCACTCAGTGTGAAGCTAACACAAGAGGCAGTTGTAAAAGAACTAGGTGTCCGTGGGAAGTGGATGACAACAAGAACATGACGGAGACATTCTCTGAGTATAAAATAGAAACCAAAAAAATTTCAAAATATAAGTACATCCACTTCCTTTGTACTATCACAGGTTCTGAGCCAGTTCCTGTCTAGCCAAGCAGCTCATTTCTGTACAGTTACTGAAGCAGAGTAACCACAGATCAAGCAGGAAGTGTATGAAAATCCTGCTGAACCCCAGCCCAGCCACAGTCGGAGATTGAGAAGCCAATGTTTAACAGCAAGAGCTTTCCATATCTGCAGCTATGAAATATCTAGTGAACATTGTGCAGCATAAAAGGCAGTGTAAAAACAATCACTGACCCCAGGCTAGTCATCTTTGCTAACCCAAAAAGAAAAATAGAGGGGGAGGAGGGAGGAAAGGTGACAGACAGACAGAACCAGGAACATTCAAAACAGTTGTAGCCGTTCACAGTTGTTAAAGATTTATGGGGAAGCAGTTTGGAGTTTAAATACAAGATGACACCAGAAGCCTTTAATGTGTTGTGGAGCTTTATGCATGATATGGGTGTAGAAAATGTGCTGCAAAATCTACCCTCCCAAAGATCTTAAAAGGGTTGTTCTATTGACTCCAGGCAATGCCCTATGGATGCTGAGCTTAACAGGCTCATAAATATAACACTATTGGACGAAAAAACAATCCCTCTCTGACTGCTTGAGCCCAGATTGGCAGGCCTATAAATCAATGCAGTATAAGAACTATAAAGTTGTGAATCAATGTGTCCCAGATCTCCAAACTAGAATAAAAACTCAAATAGCTGGAGTTCTTCCAAAGCCTTTTTCATCCTGTCTACCATCTCCCCTCTCCCCCTCCCCCTTTCACTTTGGCTCAGCCAGAATTCTCTTTGGACAGCTTTTCAAGGCAGGAAATGTGGTTTAGTTCCTCAAGGGGCTAACAGAGATGGTGCAAGAGGAGGGGATGGTGAACAAGAGGCAGGCTTCTCCCCTGCCCTGACCTTGGGCAAAATTCTTCACTCTTTGGTCTTTGTTTTTTTTCCAGTAGCATGAAGGTGATGGTATTTGCCATTGGCTTCTCAGAGGCACAGAAGAATAGAATGCTAGGATCATTGATTTGGAAACAGAAAAGAGCTGTTTAAACTCAATCTATAGTTATCCCTTCCATATTGTAACTTTCCCCATCATGGTTTCAATCTATCACTGGTCAGCAAAAGAAATTAAATGGGAATTTTGGTGAAGTTTTGTGGAAGTCTCAAATGACCTGTGAAGACCATTGGATGACTTAGAAAAAGTTTAGAAACTTAGAAATGGATAACATGTATGTGTGGTATTATATAATATCAACATATAATAATTCAGACTTCTCTGAGAGAAGGGAGAGCCCAAAACTTTTACATCGATTTTTTCAGATTGCAAGAGTTCCATGCCCCTAAACCGTGAGATTTGGAAGGGATAAGTGTAGTCTGATGCCCTCATATTACAGATTTCTTAAGAAACTTAGATCCAGAGTGGTTGAGGGATTTGCCTAAGGTCTCATAGCAGAAAAACTGGGATTTGAATCCAGATCTTCTCAATTTTAAATCCAGATGGATGGAGGCTTTATAGGGAAAAGTGGTTGTGGTGTGGTGGCAAGAATTTTGGATCAGAACATCAGAACACCTGAGTTTGAACTTTGACTATGTCACTTATTACTTTGGGTGAATTATAATAGTATGGAATACTGCAAAGAGGACAGAATCTGGAGTTAGAAGTTCCCTGACTTTTATACTTTTGCAATCATGAGCAAGTCATACAGTCTAAGTTATCCTCATCTGTAAAATGGAGAGGGATTAAATGACTTCTGTACCTATTTTTAGCTCTTTATAACTTTAAGAGGAAATAAGTCTTCTCTGGATCTCAGTTTCCTCATTTGTAAAATGAGGAAATTGAGCTAGATTATTTTTAAAGTTCTTTCTAGCTCTAAAGACTTTAAATTAAAGACTATGAAAGTCTTTAATTTCTTGGAATGAAGATAGAAAGTACTTTTACTTTGAAAGCTTCCCAGTTTCATCAGCCTAGGCAGATCACAAATGAGCTCCTTGTGTTGCCTGTAGCCAAGTGGCTTGTTGCCTCATGGCTTATCTTCTGGTAATGATCTTGGTTAGACTTCTGTGATGGCAGGAGCATTATTGATCTGGAAAATCTGGAAAGACTGGAAGCCTTTACAATTTGGTCCTAGCAATAATGTGGTATTGCCTTGAGAACTCAAAGTCACCATTGTGCTTGCTATAATGAAGTATTGCTGTAGGGCATTAGGAGTATCATTAATTACATTTTAAAATTACGTATTTAGGGTTGAGAATTGATGCATAACCTAACTTTGCCATTCTTTTTGATTTAATATTCTAGATGGTATGAAGGTAGTGGTTGAGCCTGCTACTATTTGAAGCCACATGAAGCATCTGAAGGGTGGACTAGATATTATTGTACTATGATAGGAAGAATGCTAAACTTGGAGTCAGGAGATTTGAGATAAAATTTTGTCTCCTACGCTTAGTAGTTGTGTGACCCTGGGCATGAAAGTCATTTAAGTTTTCTGAGACTCAATTCTCCTATAAAATGGGGACAAATGGAGATAATAACATGTACTGCCTATCTTACAAGGTTGTTATGAGGAAATCACCATGTGATAAACTTTGGAATTATTTTAAAATATTTTTTTTATTAAAAAAGATACTAATATAGACTTGCATGAAATAAAAAAGAGAGAAATGAGCAGAACCAAAAGAACATTGTATATAGTAACAGCAATATTGTTTTAAGAACAAATAAGTAATTTTGAGTATTATAAATATCCAAATTAAGGTCAAAGCATGTATGAAATAAGACACAATCTGTATCCAGAGATAGAACTGATAAATAGATATACAGGATGATACAACTATCTATTTATCTATCTTTCTACCTACCTACCTACCTATCTACCTATCCATCTCTCTCTCTCTCTCTCTCTCTCTCTCTCTCTCTCTCTCTCT
>JAJPUD010003799.1:199679-227240 GCA_023553655.1 Myrmecobius fasciatus
AAATTTACAGAAATATTTAACACCAAGTTGGAGAATGACTAGTACTGAATCTAGAGATAGAGGGTCAAATGTTGCCTTTTGCTTTGAGCTAGCCCCTAACTGATGGCTTTTCTGAGCCTCAGTTTTCCTGTGGTACCTGCCTTTAAAGTATTGTTTTAAGACTTAAAGGAACCCTATTATTGTAGTATTCCTATTGGACTCTCCAACTAGTCATGGGTTCTTTTTGCCATTTTGAGGCATCAAGCTCTTTTCTGTTTCCAAATTAATGATCCTAGCATCCTATTCTCCTGTGCCTCTGAGAAGCCAATGGCAAATACCATCACTTTCATGCTACCAGGAGACACCAGGAACAATTCCTTTTCTTTCCCATTTGTGGGAATTTGGATGATATTTTCTCTTATAAGACCCCTTTTTAATTTTGAACATTTTCCCTACCCCATTACACTATCCCATTTCCAGTGACCTTTCCCCATCATTCAGTGGGTGTTCTCCCTGATCCGACAATCATAGCTTCATAGAAAATGTTTGATCTCAGGAGGGTCTGGGGCACTGGAGGCTGCTCAAACTGGCTTTTAAGGGTTAATTATTCATTGTACAATGTGACAATTTAAAGCTTCTAAATTGTCAAATGCTACCAAATAGAGCTTTATTTATTATTTTGTTGATTATCTAGACTTAAGAAAGTGATAGATAAAATATTAATAATTTAGGTTAAGCTTAAAAATGTGTTGTGGATATATTTTTCCCTCTGGAGAGTCAGTTGTTAAATATTTACCAATAGTTCCTTGGTCTTAGAGATCATCTAGTTGAGAAATATATCTAGAAATGGATCATCTAGTTGGAAATGGATTTTGAAGGTGTGTGTATATATGAAACTTCAGCCACCCACCTCACAGAAGCAATATTGTTGAGCCACCTTACCTTAACCCAGATCCCTGTCTGAACCTCAACCTCATTTTACCAATATGAGAAAATTTCTAAGTTCATAAATTTAGAGCTAGGAGGGATCTTAGAGGCCATCTAGACCAAACACTTCATTTTATAGATGAAAAAATGAGACTCAGGGGGTTTTGGGTGACTTGCCTTGGGTCATACAACTAGTATTAGAGGCAAGATTGTTAATTCAATTCAATTCAACAAGCACCTACTATGTGCCAAGTACTATAAGAGGCAAAAAGGAATACAAGTTCTTCACGTCAAAGAACTTTACATTCTCTTGGGGGAAATATCATTAACATAGTGAAAGAAATATAAAATATCATGAAGTAAATATACAATCCCCAGAGAGAGTACCAGCAATTGGTCTCCTGAATGAGGTAGTGTTTGAACTGGGTGGGCTGTGAAAGAAACTATGGATTCTATGAGGTGGAGGTGAAGAGTGATTGTAAGGTCACACATCTCTAGGTGCTCCAAGACCTCCTTGTTCCAAATCTTGCTTTTTTCCTAAGCTGGAAAGAGCCTATGATAAAGTCAGCTAGGAAAGAGAGTCAAATAAGATTTCTCTAGAATAAACTGTTTCCCTTGAAAGCCTTCACTTCTTCCTATGTTTTTTTTCTCTTGTCCCTTGTTGCTGGCAAGGCTCTAAACTCTCCAGAAAGGCTATCAAGGGGTCTCCGCTTCCAATTTGTCGGGTCTGTGGCTCCACAAGGCAACGTTTCCCTCCAGGAAAAGTGGTACCCAAGGAATTAATATGAGAGTTCATTAAAGGGCTACTTTGGGGTGTTTTAGCACCAGCAACCATAGAAAGCTTGCAGTGTATATGGGTAAGTGCGAGTGTGTGTGAAGGGAAATGAATTTTGAAGTGTGTGTGAAATTTCAGCCACCCACCTCACAGAAGCAATAGTGTTGGGCCACGCTGCTGTAGAGCAGCTACCGGGCCTTCGACTGGTGGCCCTAGATCCCTCTATGAACCTCAGTTCTTGGTGGGGGGCCTGGGAGCTTTTACTGAAGGTCTCTCCCATTTCCTATTCAGTTGCTCAATCTTTGTCATTTCTCCTAGGATTTTTACTTTTATAATTTCCCCTCTTTATGAGAGGGATGGGGAGGTATTTTTCTGATAAAAATAGGCTATTGGGAATTTTGCAATGGCATTTTCCAATTCTTGGAGCCTGATTCTATGACCACAATTCTATGCCAGAACTTTGAAGAGGTGTGTATAGTGATTAACTTTCATATCCCATATACTTCAGAATCTTGTACTACTTACCTGGGATCTTTTTGGACTCAGTAAAAGCCAAGGTGCTGAATACACAGGTTTTGCTGGTGCAGATGATGTAAGAAAGCAGACCAGCATAGAAATGGGCCACATAATGAACATGACAGCTGCCACAAAAGTCTGATACTCTGGGACAGAGCATTCCCTGAAGAGGCAATATACTAATGTGGACTAGAGTATCCTACAGCTGGTAGGCTGCTTGCTGCCCACAACACTCCCTGAGTGTTGTCTAAATCACATTAAATTGGGAATTAATTTAATTGGGAAATATTTAACAAAATGAATAAAATATACTGAAATATAGATAATGTTAATGTGTGGTTTTTTTAAGTCAAAGTGGTCACAGAGATTTTTATGTACATTTTATGGCCCTATTTCTATTTAAGTTGGACACCACAGGATTAGAAAGCTGGATCCTGAGTGATGAATCCTGCCTGGGAGACTTATTAGCTGTGTGACCCTTTGAGACTTCTCTGGATCTCTCTTTCCTCTTCTGTAAGAGGAAGGGCTTCAATCCAATGACCTTTAAGTTACCTTTCAACTTTAAATATATGGTCCTAAGTGCTGGGTTGGGAAAAGGAATTTGACAGCTGCTGTAAGATCTTGATATCTTGGGGAAAGAGATTGAATCAGAAAAAAACAGCTCTCCCAGCCCCACTCTACATCCACCCCTCAAAGCTCTGTATCTTGTCTCCTGATCTGGCACTTAATTCCATATCTCTGCTTTTGAAACCTACATTTTGTCTTCATCTTTTAAATTTGTGGCATTCCTCAAGAAAGCTGATAATGACCCAGTCTGGTTTTTGGTTTATAATTACTGGGCTCTGTGGACAGAGAATAGCACTTGGAGTCCAGAGTCCAGAGAACTGGGCTTTGAATCTTACCTCAGCCACTTTTTTTCTCCCTCTACAATCTCTTGGTTCTCATCAGATATCACGGGTTCAGTTGCTATTTTCATTTCTAAATATTGAGACTTCATCTTTTTTTTCTAATCTCTAATATCATACCACTAAATGCTTATCAGATATCTCAAAAATTATGCTTTGTAAGTTTCTTACACTCAGTATATCTCACACAACTCATTATTTTCACCTTTCTATTCTTTCTCTTCTTCTAAGTTTTCCTGTTCCAGTTGAAGTCATTAACATCCTCCTAGGTACCAAGGTTTGCAACCTTAATGCCTTACTCAATTCTTGGCTCACTCACACACAATCAAAATATATAATTTGTAATCACAACTTGGTGCTTCTACCTTTACAGCATCTTTATAGTCATTCCTTCTTTTAAACAAAAATTTATTTATTTATTTTTAATACACATTGCTTTATGAATCATGTTGGGAGAGAAAAATCATAACAAAAGGGAAAAATCATGGGAGAGGGAAAAAAAGTGAACATAGCATGTGTTGATTTACATTCAATCTCCATAGTTATTTTTCTGGATGCAGATAGTGTTTTCTATCCAAAGTTCATTGGGATTGCTTTGGATCACTGAACCACTGAAAAGAATCAAGTCTTTCATAGCTTGTCATTGCACATTCTTGCTGCTGTTGTGTACAATGTATTCCTGGTTCTGCTTGTTTTGCTCAGCATCAGTCTATGTAAATATTTCCAAACCTTTCTAAAATCAGCTTCTTCATCATTTTTATGGAAAAATAATATTCCATTACCTTCATATATCGCAACTTGTTCAGCCATTCCCCAATTGATGGGCATCAACTCATTTTCCAATTATTTATTATCACAAAAAAGAGCTGCTACAAACATTTTTGCACATGTGGGTCCTTTTCACTTTTTTATAGTTTCCTTGGAATACAAACTTAGTAGTGGCACTACTGGATCAAAGGGTATGCACTGTTTTATAACCCCTTGGCATAGTTTCAGATTGCTTTAAGGAATGGTTGGATCATTTCACAATTCTACCAACAGTGCATTAGAGTCCCAGTTTCCCCACATCTCCTCTAACATTTATCATCTTTTTCTGTCAAATTAGCCAATCTGAGAGATGTGAGGTGGTACAACAGAGTTGTTTTAATTTGCATTTCTCTAATCAATAGTGATTTAGAGCATTTTTTCATATGAGTATAGATTGTTTTAATTTTGTAATCTGAAAATTGTCTGTTCATATCCTTTGACCATTTATCAGTTGGAGAATGACTTGCATTCTTATAAATTTGACACTTTCTTTACATATTTTAGAAATGAGATCTTTTTTTTTCAGAAACACTGGCTATAAAGACGTTTCCCCAGCTTTGTACTTCCCTTTTAATCTTGTTTCTGTTGGTTTTGTTTATACAAACCTTTTTAATTTAATGTAATCTAAATTTTCCATTTTGCCTTTTATAATGTTCTCTAATTCTTCTTTGGTCATAAATTGCTCCTTTTCCCAAATATCTGATAGGAAAATTATTCCTTGTTCTCCTAAATTTGTTTATGGTATCTTCCTTTATGTACAAATTGTATACAATTTTGACCTTATTTTGATATGCAGTGTGAGATATAGGTCTGTGCTGAATTTCTGACATATTTCCCAACAATTTCTGTCAAATAGTGTGTTCTTAATTCAGACATTGGAGTTTGGGGTTCATCAAATACTATATTACTATAGATCTTGATATCTATTCCACTGATCGACTACTCTATTTCTTAGCTAGTACCAAATGGTTTTGATGACTGTTGCTTTATAATATAGTTTTAGATTTGCTACTGCTAAGGCACCATCCTTTATATTTTTTTGTTGATTCCCTTGACATTCTTGATCTTTTGCTCTTCCATATGAATTTTGTTATAATTTTTTCTAGTTCTAAAAAATAATTTTGGGCAGTGTTATTGGTATGGCACTGAATAAATAGACCAATTTAGACAGAATTGTCATTTTTAGTATATTAACTTGGCCTACTGATATTTTCCCAACTGTTTAGATCTGACTTTATTTGTGTGAGAAGTGTTTTGTTACTTTCATATAGCTGTTCGGTTTGTCTTGGCAAGTAGACACCCAAATATTTTGTTTATAGTTATTTTAAATGAAATTTTCTCTCTCTCTCTATTGCTGATGGACTTTTTCTGTAATATATAGAAATGCTGATGATATATGTGGGTTTGTTTTATATCCCATAAGTTTGCTAAAGCTGCTAATTGTTTCTAGAAAATTTTTACATGAATTTCTAGATTCTCTAAGCATATTATCATATCATTTGCAAAGAGTGACAGTTTTATTTCCTCATTTCCTAATCTAATTCATTTAATTTCTTTTTTTTGTATTGCTAAAGCCAACATTTCTAGTATAATGTTGAATAATAGTGGTGATAATAGACATCCTTGTTTCACCTCTGATCTTATTAGGAATGCTTCTAGCTTCTTTCCATTACAAATAATGCTTGCTGTTGGCTTTAGATAGATACTAATTATTTTAAGGAAAGCTCCCTTTATCCCTATGCTCTCTAGCTTTTTTAAAAATAGGAATGGATGCTGTATTTTGTCAAAAGCTTTTTCTGCATCTGTTGAGATTATCATATGATTTCTTTCAGTTTTGTTATTGTTATGATTGAATATGCTAAGTTTTCCTGATATTGAACCAGCCCTGCATTCCTAGTATAAATCCCACTTGGTCATAGTGTATTATCCTGCTGATAAATTGCAGTATTCCCCTTTGCTAATATTTTATTTAATTTTTTTTGCATCAATATTCATTAGGGAGATTGGTCTGTAATTTTCTTTCTCTGTTTTGTCTCTTCATGGTTTAGGTATCAGTACCATATTTGTGTCACAGAAGGAATTTGGCAAGACTTCTTCTTTACCTATTTTTCCAAATAGTGTGAATCCATCTGACTTTGGAGATTTTTTCTTAGACAGTTCATCAACGGCTTGTTCAATTTCTTTTTCTAAAATGGGACTATTTAAGTAATTTATTTCCTCTTCTGTTAACCTAGGAAATTTGTATTTTTGTATACATTTATCCATTTTGGCTAGACTGTACTGTGCCATAGAGTTGGACAAAATAGCTCCTAATTATTACTTTACTTTCTTTGTAATTGGTGGTAAGTTTACCCTTTTCATTTGTGATGCTGGTGATTTGGTTTTTTCCTTCCTTGTTTTAATCAAATTAGCCAAAGGTTCTTCTATTTTTTTTTTTCATTAAACCAACTCTTAATTTTATTAATTAGTTCAATAGTTTTCTTAGTTTCAATTTTATTAACCTCTCCTTTGAGTTTCAGAATTTCTAATTTGGCATTTAATTGGGGTTTTAAAATTTGTTCCTTTTCTGCCTTTTTAGTTGCTTGCCCAAGTCATTGATCTCCCCTTTCTCTATTTTATTCATATAGAAATGAATATATTTACAATTATAAAATTTCCCCTAAGAACTTTTTGGCTGCATTCCACAGGTTTTAGTATATTGGCTCATTGTTGTCATTTTCTTGGATGAAATTATTGATTGTTTCTGTCATTTGTTGTTTGACCCACTCATTTTTAGAATTAAACTTTTTAATTTTCAATTGGTTGTTGGTCTATCTTTCCCTGACACTTTATTGAACATAAATTTTATTGCATTGCAATCTGAAAAGGAAGCATTTACTATTTCTTTCTTTCTACATTTGATTGGGAGATTTTCAATGCCCTAATATATCAGTTTCTGTGTAGGTGACATGTACTCCTGAGTAAAAGGTGTATTTCTTTCTGTCTCTATTCAATTTTCTCCAGAAGTCTATCAGATTTAGGTTTCCTAGGATCCTATTAACTTCCCTAGTTTCTTTCTTGTTTATTTTGTGGTTAGATTTGTCTGATTCTAAGAGAAGGTTGAGATCTCCCACTAATATAGTTTTGCTATATATTTTTTTCCTGTAACTGGCTTAATATATTCTCTAGGAATTTGTTTTCTCTACCATTTGGTGCATATACAATTAATATAATTACTACTTCATTGTTTATGGTGCCCTTTATCAAGATGTACTTTCCTTCCTTATCTCTTTTAATTAGAACTATTTTTACTTTTGCTTTATTTGAGATCAGAATTGCTACCCTTGCTTTTTTAAAAATTTCAGCTGAAGCATAATAAATTCTATTCTAGCTTTTTACATTTATTCTGTATGTGGCTCTCTATGTCATATGTGTTTCTTGAAAACAAAAAATTGTAGGATTCTATTTTTTAATCCACTCTGCTATTCATTTCTGTTTTATGGGAAAGTTCATCCCATTCAGATTCACACTTTAGGATTATCAGTTCTGTATTTTTCTCCATCCTATTTTCTCCTCCTTGTATACTTTTGTTCTGTCATTCTACCCTGTCCTTAATAGTGTTTTTCTTAACCCACCACACCCACTACCTTATCTTCTATCATCCCTCTCCCCTTCTCTTATCTTATTTTTCCCCATTGTTTCTGTCCTCCCTTCTATCCAGCTCCTCCCTTTTCTTTCCTCTTTCTTCTCCTATTTCTTTATAGGGTTAGATACATTTATATACTCAACTGAATAATTAAGTTATTTCCTCTTCTTAGAGCCAAAACTGATAAGCTCAAGCTTCAAACAATGTTCATCTCCCTCCCTTTTTTCCGCTAGATTATAATAGGTTTTTTTGTGTCTCTTCCTGTGATTTAATTTGTCCTATTATGCCTCCCCTTTTTTTCTTCTTTTAGTATAGACTTTTTTCCACCCTTTAATGTCCTTTTTTTTATATCATCACATCGGAATCCATTCACAATCACATCATCCATCCATGTGATGCTCCCCTCTGTAGTTCTCTGGAGTTACAGTTATCATTTTCCCATCTAGGGATATAAATAGTTTAACCTTTAAAGAATATAATATTCCCCTCTGTTTACCTTTCTATATTTCTCTTGAGTCCTGTGTTTGTAAATTAAAATTTCTGTTTAACTCTGTTTTTTCAATAGAAATTATTGAAGTCTCTTACTTCATTGAAGATCCATCACCTCCCCTGAAAGATGATGCTCAGCCTCAGTGGATAGTTAATTTTTGGTTGTAAACCTAGGTCCTTTGCCTTCTGGAAAATGGTATTTCAGGCCCTCTGATAAAAAGGTATTGTAGAAGTTATCAGATCCTGGGTAATCTTGACTGTCACTCCTTGATATTTGAATTGTTTTTGTCTAATAGCTCGCAGTATTTTTATCTTGAGATTGTAATTCTGGAGTTTTGCAGCAACATTCCTTGGGATTTTCCTTGTGGGATCTCTTTCCAAAAGTGATTGAAGTATTCTTTCAATGAGTATTTCCCCCTCTGTTTCTGGAATACTTGGACTGTTTTCCTTGATAATTTCTTGAAGAATGCTATCCAGGATCTTTTTCTTGGTTGTGGCCTTCATGTAGACCAATAATTTTTAATTTGTTTCTTCTGGATCTATTTTCCAGGTCAGCTGTTTTTCTAATGAGGTATTTAACATTTTCTTCCATTTTAAAATCTTTTTGTTTGACTGATTCTTCATGTCTTATAGTCATTAGCTTTCATTTGCCCCATTCTAGTTTTTAATGTGTGATTTTCTTCAGTTAGCTTTTGTATCTCTTTTTCCATTTTGTTAATTATACTTTTGAAGGTGTTGTTTTTTCAATAGATTTTTTTTTATTTGGCCAATTGTATTTTTTAAGGAATTGCCTTCTTTCCCCAAATTGTTGACTCTCTCTTGCATACTTCTCATTTCTTTTTCTCATTTTTTCTTCTAGCTATCTCATTTGCCTTTTAGAGTCTTTTATGAGTACTTCCAAGAACCTTCTTTGGACTTAAGATCAATCCATATTACTTTTTGAGAATTCCTTGGTGGACATTTTGTCCCCATCTGAGTTGGTGTTTTGGTCTTCTTGGTCACCATAGTAGGTTTCTATGGTCAAGGTTCTTTTCTTTTTCTCATTTATTTTTTCCCTTTTCTTTTGGTATTTCCTCTTTTTATTTTAGCTTTGCTCCTGAGGTAAAGGGGATGCTGTCCCAAGCTTCCTGTGTAGCTCTGAGCCTTAGCTTTGAGCACAGGGGCCCCTTGTGTTTGCAGGGCATACTTTTGCCTGGTTTTTTTTTTTCAGGAAACTGCCTGGTTTTCCAGAGTTTATCTTCTGAGCTGGGACTGGAAGTTGCCCCACTAATCTATTCCTGTACAGATTCAGGACCGAGAGTCTCAGTTGTCTCTTGCTGGCTTTCCCAGAGACTGTCTGAGCTAGGCTGAACACTCTTTTCACCCCAGTGATATTGACTTTTCTTGAAGTTTTTCCAATCTATATTGAACTGGAGAATGGTTTTATTCCATTAGACTCTGTTCAGAGATTGGTTTCATGTGATGAGCTCATGGGAGAGCTCAAGCAGTTTCCTAGCTTCACTCTGCCATCTTGGCTCCACCCCTAGAAATGTATATTCATTCTTTCTTGTAGGGCTCTGCTGGAACCAGCTCATTCCAGCTCCAAAAAGCTGATTGTTAAATTTTCATTCTGAGCATTTTGGCTATTGCAAGAATCTATTATTTGCTTTCTCTCACTCAATTCTTTCTTTACTCCAACCTATTCTCTACTCAGCTGACAAAGAGATTTCCCTCAAGTACAAGTGTGAATATATTACTCCTCTATTCAAATCCAGTGGTATCCTATTACTTCCAGGATCAAATTATAAAATTCTCTGGCTTTAAAAATCCTTCATATCCTGCCTTACCTCTCCCTTTCCAGTCTACTTATACATTACTCCTTTCCACATACTCTATAATCTAACTGCACAGCACCAATTTATTTTTCATCACACATAATACTCCCTCTCCCATCTGAATATGTCTTTTTGCTGACTTTTCACATGGTCTCTCCTTCCTGGAATAGTTTCCTTCCTTACTTTTACCTTCCTGATTTCTGTGCTTTCTTCCATATCTCAGATTAAATCCCACCTTTTGCAGGAAGACTTTCTCAACCCTTCCCTGCTCTCACCCCTACTCTTGCCTTGCTTCTGAGATTATCTTCTTTTCTGGAAGTATATTGTGTATATATATATATATGTATATATATATATGTACATATATATATATATTTGCATGTTCACTATTAGAATGTGAATTCTTTGAAAGCTGGGTTCATATTTTTCACTTTGTATTTTAGCAAAATGCTTTTCTTTGATTGATCAGTTTTCATGTTATTCATTTTTATACATGCTATGTTTCAGCCTCACTGACCCCAAGAGCTCTTTAATCTTAACATCCCATTTTTGGAAATTTGTACAAGGTATATCATCCATTCTTTTGAAGTCATGTCCTTGCTCACTTCTGGCTCTAAAGTCTCAATTCAAGCTTGGGTTCAAGCCCTGTGTAACTTTCCTTTTCCTCACCCCCAGGTATTATTGCTCCCCTCCTTCTCAAATTTCTTTGGAAATTCTTGAGGACAGGAACTATTTTGATATATAAGGCACTGTGCCTTATATATAGAAGATGCTTAATAAATATGAATTGCATTTACTTATGTTCACATGTATCATTACCTTGTAGGGATGCAGTATCTTAGACTTTTAAAAATATTTTCATAAATACTTATGCAGTCCTTGGAATAAGCAGGTAGGCCCTTTTCCTCCATCCCTACTAATTTTGTAGTTGAGGAAATTGGAGCTAAGAGAGATGAACTCACTTGCCCCAAATCACAGCGTGGTGAGTTGCAGAACTAGGATTTGAACACAGATCTCTGGACTCTTTGTCCATACCACAATTCTTGTACTAGACAATAGGATGATAGTGATTTTTTCATTAATTAGTAATAATACATTCATTCTTCTAATTTTCCATTTGAAGGAGTTCAAATAGAAATACATGGTACAAGTTGTTCTCATATTTAATGTTCAGCAGAATAATAAACAGATGGATACAATGATTGCTTTTTGTAACTCAATAAAAATATTGAGATGTAAACTCATCTTCTGCAGATTCACTACAAGAATCTAATAGCAGACAGGGTGCTGGAAATGATATGACCCCTCATCCTTTTCTTATATATATTTTAATCTCTTCTTGATCTCTCTATTTTGAAAACTTTTTGTTGTCATTGTTCCTTATAGCTTGGAGATTATGAATACTAGGTAGAATGTCAGATACTAAAAATGTTGTTTCCAAATTTTTATAGGTCAGGGCAATTCCAAACAACAGTTGAGTCTATAGTAATGCTCCAATTCCATTAGTTTATTAGTTGAGTTCTATTTTGAGGTTTGCATTTGTCCTCAGGAATTTCTCATCTATCAGGTTCATGAGAGTGGAGACAGGGAGTGTCTGGTGCATAATGTTAGCCACCAGATCAGGGGTTTAGTAGGTATTGTATCCTGGGATGTATGACACAGTTTCTATCATTTTCTTGCATGAGGAGGCAGGTAGGTGACAGAGTGGAAAGAGTGTTAGACTTGGAGTCAGGAACACCTGAGTTCTAATCCTGCCTCAGATACTTTCTACTTGTGTGATCCCGGGCAAGATATTTAACTTTTCTCAGTTTTAGTCTCCACATGTGTAAAATTATGATGATAATAATATTGAAATCCTCATTGGGTTAATTTAAGAATCGAGTAAGAACATATGTAAAGAGCACTGCAAGCCTTAAAGTGCTATTACAAAGGAGAAAATGGTGACAATGATATACACTGACCACTAAGTCAAGATTCCTTAAGAGTAATTGTTGTTCAGTTGTTTTTTCAATTATATACAACTTTTCATGACCCTATTTGGCGTTTTCTTGACAAAGACACTGGACTGGCTTGCCATTTTCTTCTCTAGTTCATTGTACAGATAAGAAAACTGTATTAAGTGACTTGCCCAGGGTCTATGTTAGTAATTGTCTAAGGCCAGATTTGAACTCAGGATCCTGAATCTTCCTAACTACAGTCCTAGCTCTTCTGTAATTTCTGATGACAATGACCTGGTTCTAAACTCTAATAAATCATCCCATTTCCAAAAACAATTTTTTTATTTCATGCTTTCTTGTGAATTAGAAATAGTACAATAAAATTAGTAATAGTACTAAAGAGTGAAATAGTGCTAATTAATGAAAAAACATACTCATCATCCTTTTGATTAGTATCAAGTACTATAATGTGGACAAAGATTCCAAATATGTAGCTAAGTTCATGGAGATTTCATAACTGAGAATCTTTTGATTCTATTCTTAAATCTTAGTTGAGATACAGGTTCCATGTAGAGATAAATTACTTATTGTTATAATTGACAAGCCCTACAGCATGTTCCTATTAGTAGTTTTCTATTGCTTAGTGAAATGATATCTGCTTATTCCAAAAGTATAGGTGTCCAGCACCATCATGGTCATTACTGTCACTTCATAATCAAGATCATTATTACTATATTCAATATAAGAAAATTCACTGAAGCCATAACTTGTAGCCAATATTTCAAACCAATGATCTCTGCCATAGTGATATTTAGAAACAATCAAGGACTGGGTTTTCATTTTTTGAGAGATTCTGCCATAATCTCTCAAAAAATGAAAACCCAGCCCTTGATTGTTTCTAAATATCACTATATCTTTTCCTCTATAACTCCAGATATTTAGACTTCTCAGGTACCAAACTAAGTCCTAAAAATTCCAACTCATTGACTTCAAACACATTTACATTGTTAAAGGACTTTCAGGATTTCATGAGAAAGTAAAACTTTCTTTCAAAAGTAATGTTTGAAAAATAAAGTTTGGAGCATTAAAGTAGTGCAGTGGATAGAACCCTAGGCTTAGAATCAGCAAGACTCATCTTCATGAGTTCAAATCTAGCTTCAGACATTTATTGGCCATATGACCCTATGCAAGTCATTTGCCTCAGTTAATAAAGAGAAATAAAGAAAAGGAAAAATAAAATGAAGTTTGGAAATAACATGAAAGATCTTGCTAGGGGAATGATTGAAACCCCACCTAAGGACTTTTTGAATAGAACTTCTTGAGCAAAGCAATGCAGATGAAAGGTTGTTACCAGTCTCAAATCTCTCTGAAGTGAGGTCAGGAGCAGCATAGGCAGCAAAGTTCAAAGCCAAGAAGTTTAAATAAAAACAGCCTCATGCTCAGAATGAAAATAACTTTCATTTCTAACCAAAGGAGAAAATAAGTCTTGTTAAGTATTCACCTGAGCACACAGGAAACATTATACCTGTACTAAGAAAACCACATAAAGACAGGAACTTTTGCACCCAGGGGCTATTGAGCTGAAAGCATCTTAGAGATCATTGGATCCCAGACAGTTTTTATCAAATAATATTCCTTTAAGGAGCTTACATTTCCTTATGACAGAGGTCCTTCACCTGGATCTGTTACCTTATTTTTAAAAAATTGAAAATTGTGTTACAATATAATTGGCTTACTTTATAATCCTATATATTTTATTTTATTTGTTGCATTTAAAAACCTTATTTTAAGAAGAGATCTATAGACTTCACTATCTTGTCAAAGGCATCTGTGGTTTAAAAAAAGGACTAAAAAGCCCTGTTTTGGAAGTATGTGAGTTGTACACTATCTAGTATAATGAAAGGGAGAGAGAGAGGTGCAGAGGAGAGAAGCAAAGTGGTCTAGGAAAATCTGAGGAGGAAGAAAAAGCTTTCAGAGAGGAAGGGAAGAAGGAAGGATTCATGGAGGAGGTGATACTTGAATTAAGTCATCAAAGAAGAAAAGGATTTCAACCAGAAAACATGAGGAGAAATTATTTCCTGTGCAAATTCAGAGACAAAGCCAGGGAATCATAGATTTACAGAGAGGTGGGATCTTAAGGATTGTTTTGTCTGACTGTTTTACAGATGAAGGACTGAGGCTCAAAAAGATTAAAGTATTTGCCCAGGATGACATAAGTGTTAGAGATAGGATTTGAATTCAGATCTAAGTCCTGCTCTCAATCCACTATAAACTCACTATCTATTCGGTATTGGAAATAACAGGATAGCTATCTTGAATGTTACTGGAATGATGAATGCATATAGAGGAGTAAGGTAAAATGTTTGAAAAAATGATCTGAATAATCTTATTCAGATTATGGGGGATCTTATGTGCCAGGACAGAGAGTTTGTATTTTATTTTATAGGCAATGGGGAGCCATTAAAGTTCAGGGTGAAGGAGTGATATGGTCCAATTTGTGTCTCAGAAAGATTACCTTGGCAATTGACTGATTAATAGGAATTGATGAAAGCAGAATAGCAGAAATCTGAATGAGCATGAAATTTAAGAGCAGAAGGCTTTTGATGCTGTTGTTGGACTAGCTAATAATGTGAAAATAGGCTGGAAAGGAGGAGAAGGATTTATTATTGGAGAAGGGAAAATATTGAAGGCAGAGGAAAAATTAGAAGGTAATTTTAAAAAAAGTAATTAGATATCATAATGGATGGGGCACCAGTCCTGCAGTCAGGAGGATCTGAGTTCAAATATAGCTTCAGACACTTACTAGCTGGTTGACTCTGGGTAAATCACTTATCCCTAATTACCTCCCTCCCTGCCTTCTCCCCCTCCCAAATAATTATAATGCAGCAGGCAATAAGGAATGGAAGCCTGAATTAAAATGGTAGAAGTAAGAATAAAAAGGAGGGGATTAATTAGGGACATTAGAGTTGGAATCAACAGGATCCAGCAATGTTCTGAGATTAGAATAAAGGATGTGAGGAGGGATGAAACTACAGAGAAGTGTTACCCTAATAAAGATGTAAAGTTCATGTATGATGGCCTACATTTTTTCAAGAAAGAGTGGGGCAATATAATTTTTGACAGTGAGAGGAAAGTACATGAAGTTAGGGTCTTGAAGAAGGGGGAAATGTTTGATCAACCAATGAGGAGAATATGGTTGGGAATAAATTAGAGATGAAGGAAAGAATGACTGAATATCTTTGAGTGTTCAGATATAGCATGATCTTTCAGTGGCTATGCTTTCACAACTTCCTCTAATAGTGTTTGATGGCACAGAAGATAAATGACTGGAATGGGACATAGAAATGTGTTGGAGCCAGCTTCATCCACTTAAGAAAGTGTTGGAGAAAATGTTAATAATGCACATTAAACTTAAAATTATGTCTTTATTTATATACATATGTATATATATGTATATGTATATTTATATGTATATGTTTTAGAGATCTAGTTGTTAAATAAACCCTTCCCAACACACATCTGGATAGGGATGACCTAGAATTGCTGCATAGAAAGGGAGGAATAGCAGCATGATATTTGGAATGGACATGATATTTAAGAATGAAAGGCTTGTTATTGTTGTTGTTGAACTAGCTAATAATGGTGGAGGCAGGCTGGAAGGGGAAGAAGGATTTATGAGCACTGAGAGAAATGGAGGAACCAGACACTGACATTTAAGAGGAAAGAGGCAAAAGAAAGAAAGGACAGTTAAGTAGTGCTGTGGATAGGTCCCTGTCCCTGGAATTAAGAGAACTTGAGTTCAAATCTGACTTCAGATACTTGCACAAGTCACTTAAACTTGCTTGCCTCAATTTCTTCATCTGTAAAATGTGCTGGAGAAGGAAGTAGCACATCATTCCAGCATTTTTGCCAAGAAAACCTAAAATGGGGTCACAAAGAGTTAGACATGACTGAAATGACAACAACAAAAAAGCAGAAGTAAATATGGAAAACAAGAAATTATAGGATCATTCAAGCATAGATTTAGAGCTGGAAAGAAACTGTTAGGTAGTGCAATGAATAGCATGTTGGATTTGGATTCAGGAAATTCTGAATTCAAATTTGTTTACTGACACTTACTAGCTGTGTGACTGAGCAAGTTACTTCTTTGTGCCTTAGTTGCCTTTACCTATAAGAAAGGGAAAATTTAGCACCTACTTCCCAGGATCATTTTAAGGATAAATTGAAATAACATTTGTAAAATAATTTGGAAATCTTGCTATAGTGCTCCTCCTTCTCTTCCTCTTTTCCCTCCTTCTCTTCCTCTTTTCCCTCCTTCTCCTGTTCCTCTTTTCCTTCTCCTCTTCTTCCTCCATCTTTTCCTCCTTCTTCCCAACCCTTCCTCTTTTTTCTTTCTCCTCCTCCTCCTCTTCCTCCTCTTCTTCCTCTTCCTTTTCCTCTTCTTGCTCCTTCTCCCTCCCCCTCCTCTTCCTCCTCCTCTTCTTCCTCCTTCTTCCCAGCCTCTTTTTCCATTTTGAAGAAGAGGAAACTGAGGCCCAGAGAAATCAAATGATTTGCCTACAGTCATACAGGTAGTAAATGGCAGAGATGGGCAGAGATAGGATTTGAACTCAGGCTCTCTGATTAGTAATTCAGTTTTTTTCCTCTTTTCTTGCTTCCTTCTGTCCACATAAGGTATCATACCCTTACCTACAGATGCTCTTAAAAGCATTTTTCCTCTTTTGCACCTCTGAATCCTCCTAAGATATCTTGGGATTTATTAGCTAGATTTCTTTCTTAAGGATCAAGCCTTAAACCAAAACCAATCTGATTCTCATTGGCCACTAACAGGTTCTAGGCCAAGCCCCATTTGGTTATTGTTTGGGCCCTGATCAACTCAGATTGAGTGTAAATAACAATCATTTCTGCTTTGGCCAGAAACCATTAGGGTCTTTCCCCCCCCCCCCAGATTCATTCCTTCCCTCATTTTTTATTTAGATTGTTTTTTTGGATTAGATGAAAGAACATTCTTTGCCCCAATGGCTATCTAGCTTTAATCACTGAATGGGTGCAGCTTCAAACTGAGATCTGTTGAAGACCTTAACTTAAAAAGACCAAGGTGCTTCCAGGGCCATCTCCAGTCTCCTCAGCTCTATCTGGCCACTGGACCCAGAGAGCTCTGGAGGGTTAAGTGAGGCAAGTGACCTCCTTCACTTAAATCCAATTCACTTGAATGTCATGGTATCCCCTCCCTGATGACATGGTCCTCTTTGAGAAGGAAGGACATGATCAGAAAGGGGACTATCATCAGTTCAAAGTCTTGGTGATAAATGGCCTCAATTTCCTCACTGTAAAATGTAGATTATAATACTTACACTCGTTATCTCACATGGCTATTGTCAGGAAATCTCTTAGTCAACTTTTGATGTCTATTGAAATGTGAACGTTTTATTTTGTCATCACAAATGTCACATGAGCTCTAGAATGCATCCATTTTTCCAAAAGAGGCAGATGCTTTGCTATTTAATGGTGGGGGCAGGAGGGAGAGTTATATTAATGACTAGCTCCAACTTCCTAGGGATATAGATTCCTAACTTTATAGCAACAAAAGGACACTAACAGCAGGAGCCTTTGAGCAAGCCTTTGAGAGAGCAACTCTCCCGATATAGAGTTCTGCAGATTAAATTAAACACCTCCAAGGTCTTCCAGGAAAGACTAGGTAGCCAGTACAGACAGGTGCCGTACATTCCATTCAGCTCATGTTCTTAAGTAAACAGGCAACCAGAGTTCTGCAACAGCTCAGACTTCTGGGTGGTCCTGCAGGGGAGCCCCATATAGAAGAAATTGGAGTGAAAGGAGTCCCCAGGGTAGATCCCTGGGCCTTGAATTAGAGGAAAGAAAATCACAGGCTCCTCCAGGCCAAAAGGTACACTCTCACTGGGAGAAATCTTAAAGGGCCTGCTTGTTGTAGACCTAGCAATGGACCCCTCTCTGCCTCTATATCATAGGGATTGATGGGTGAGTGGGAGACTCCTGCTTACAGAAAGCCCTCTTCCATAATGTAAAGAGTTTCCTGTTACTATGTCTTTTCAACCCCAGGGTTGAGCCCCTAATATTATTAAGCCATGTCCAATTTGTCCATTCCCTGTATGGGCCAAATATATTTCCTGGATTAAATTCTGAGACATCCTTTATTTTCTTCCTTGACCCCAGGAAACTCACAGGAGGAATAACATGGCCATCCTGGGCCAGCTCTGCAGTCCCTGGGTTATGTTCTTGACAAGAATACCAAGATATGAGATGAAGAAGGGAATGGTTGTCTTTTTTGAAGGCATTCTCACAAGGTCCCAGATGTACTTCAACTACCTTTGACTTCCTTTAATCATCTGTTTTCCACCATGGGTCTACATAAAACTATATTATGAATAGAATGCTGGGTTTGGAGTCAAGAATAGATGAGTTTGAATCCTGTCTCCTATACTTACTGGACCTGTGATTTATTTAGTAGAGGGAACACGTAATGTGTTGTCCAGCTTCTTAAACTATATATGGTTCATGACTCCATATGGGGTCTCATAACTGCGGTATAATTATGATTTATAATCATTAAATGTTTTATTTCTATACCTATTATATATATTTGTGTATATATATGTAAAAGTGTATATATGTTTTTATTTATACACACTCATACTCACACAGAGTCACATTTCTCAGGCAAAAAGGGGTCATGAGTGGAAAAAATATTAGAAGCCTTGATATAACTTACCACCTTTTTGTCCTAGAGAGCTATTTAGAATATAGAGAATTCCTATGACTTGCCTGGGGTCACACAGCTAGTGAATGTCAGGCAGAATTTAAATTCAGATCTTCTGGTTCTAGGATCAGTTCTTTAGCCACTATACCACAACTGCTCTTATCTAAAATGGAGATAATGAAACTTTTACTTTTGCCTCATGTGGTTGTTATTTTTAAAATAGATTTTTATGAATACTTTCACTTTTATATTACTTATCTTCTCCACCTCCAGAGTTTTTAAAAATAATTCTTAAAAGAGGAAGAAAAAAGAAAAAAAAGTTTTTCAAAACTAGCCAGCATCCAAAAAACTGTTATATTATATAAATATTCCACATCTATTATTCTCCTACTTCTACAAAGAATCAGGGGGAGAAGTCTTTATATATCAGTTCTTTGGGGCCAAGTTATTGTAATTTCCTAGGATTCAGAAAGTACTTATTATGCACTTAGCATGTGCTAGGTACTGGGGTTAAATTACAAAGAAGGAAATAATCTAGACTCTTGTGGAGATAACATCGTAATAGAAAAGACAATAAGCTAAAATGAAATAACATATGTGTATAACAGGGATTTATACTTACTTCCCACCTGATGAGCTCTGGACCCCATCTATAAAGCTTCAGCCCAAAATAGAAGCATATAAGAGCCAGGATGAGAGGAGAATTGGCCCCGATGGTTTCAAGGACAGAGATAGAAGGTGAAGAAACAAAAAAGAATGGTTTTTCTCTGGGTCTGGCTTGCCCTTGATTCTACTTTCCCACTCTCCCACTCTCTGATGAAATAGCCTCTGAGAAAAATAGTTGAAAGCCTCTGTAAGCAAAATGCTACCAGCTGGATGAGACCTTGGGAGCTTACAATACTCAGTGAGTTAGTTCCTAATCTAGAACAAAACTGGGGAGGAATGAATGAATCAGGGGTCTGCTCAAATGAAGCAAGCTAGAGTTCCTACAGAGAAGGCTGGACTCTTGAGCAATGGAAAGAATATATGGGGGCATCTAGGAGTATGTGGAACATGGGGACTAAAACCTTCCCCTTCTCTTCCTGAACACATATGCATATGGCCATTGCTTTGGGCAAGCTCTGAAAGCTGATAGGTTCATAAAATCATTTATCTAAAGGTAGAAGAGACCTTAGAGGAAATCTAATCCAATCCCCTTATCTTATAGGTGAGGAAAAAAATACTAGAGAATTTAAATGACTAAGGTCATATGGTTAATAAGTAGCAGAATTTGGATTGAATTTAGGTCTCTTAACTATATCTAGTCCCTCTTCAGGAGGCTATTGCATTGCCTTTCCTGGAGTAGGCAAATTCAGGACCAGAATATACTTAAAGAGCACATTCTTCTATTCAATCTCTCTCCTATATATACTTAACTGGTTGTCTTGAATCATGAGATCAATGAATGATCCTCAGAAAGAGCCAGAGTATGACAAGAACACATCTCAGAAAGCCAAATGTCAACAACTTTGTAGGATGATCGATTACTGGTCAAAAGTCAAAAGTAAGGTTATGACAAAAGAGCAACAAGAATCATCTCTAAAATTTAAGCTTCCTAAGAGTAAATATTGTTTCATTTTTCCTTTGTATCTCCAGCACCTAAGACAGTGCTTATCATACAATAAAAGTTCAGAAACATGTTTGCTGAATTGAATTGAATAGAAAGCAATTGAATTAATACAGAATTAAAAAATAGTATTTTGTTAACTTTCCAATTATATTTTAATCTGGTTCTGTATACACTGTGGCATGTTGTGAGCTGTGCACTATAGTGGGCCATAGTTTGACACCTTTGTCTTAGAACATATGGATTTGTACCATGTCTATGGAGTGGTTAGGGACTTCTTAAATCTAGAAGTTCAGCTCTATAGTCTAAAGACTAAAGTTTAACTTTATTTCTAATTGTGTATCTTTTATTGATTCTATGCTTCAAAGTAAAAGCCATTGTGTATCCAGGCTGTTTGGTGGCTTGTGTGAAAGACACCATTAAAAAAAACACAAAAAATTATGTCTTTATGATTGAGGCTCTTCATCAAATTATAGCAGATTCAGAGAGATAGAGGTAGACCTTCCTGGAGAAATGAGGGCAAGGGGAAGCCAATGAAGCTATAAGAGACCAAGAAATAACAAAATAGAATATAAAGAATGAAAAATAGAATAGAATGTGAAACATTTTATAAGAAAAGCAACTGATTTGAAGAACAGCTCAAGAAGAGAAAATATAGGAATAATTGGATTACCTGAAAGCTGTGATCAAATAAAGAACCTTGCCAATACAAGAAATAATCCCAGAAAATTATCTTGGAGTGATAGAAAAGGAGGGGAAAGTAGAAATAGAAAAAAATCCATTGATTGTCACCTCATAGAGATCCTTTGTGGAAAACTCATAGAAATATTATTGCCAAATTTTGAACCCCCCCCCCAGATCAAAGAGAAAAATTTTGCAAGAAACAAGAAAAAACACAATTCAGATATGCTGGAGTTACAATTAGAATTGTACAGGATTTATCAGTAGTCACAATAAAAGACTGTAGGTTCTGTAATCATATACACTTGCAATAAAAAAAAAACTAGGACTGTGGCCAAAAATATCATATCCAACAAAATTATTCATAATATTGAATGAAAAAAAAAGAAATTCAATGAACTTGCAGATTTTCAGGACTTTCTTTCAACCAAATCTGAACTCAATGGAAAATTTAACATATAAAAGCCAATATCAAAGATCAATTTTAAGGAACTTAACATGGACAAATTGTTTATGTTTTTTACATGGAAATGTATGCCATATGTTTAAGATTGATATCAGTAATTGGGTAGCTCAAAAGAAAGACTGATACAAATGAGATACAGAGGAAGAATAGACACAGAAGCATTAGAATGTGGAGGAGGGCTCTTACTTCTGAATATTTACATTGGGAATGGGCTAAAAAGGTAATACTACACATATACTATGAAGGATATAACATCCTCCAAATCTATAAAGAAATAATGGTGGAGGGATGGACAGCGTAGGAAGAATAGAATGGGGAAAGAAGACAAAGGAGAGATCCATAGGTGGGGAAGGGTAAGTAATAGCAAGACAAGTTAAGAAGTAGAATTAAAGTAGGAGTTAGGAGGAATAGGTAAGAACAGATATACACAAACATTACAACATGTATGTGTGTATATACATGTGCATGTGTTTCTGAGTATATGTAGTATATGCATGTTACTCTATGTATATGTGTATAGGTCTATGAATGGATGTGAATATATATGTATATGTGTATATATATGTGTGTATGTATATATCTATTAAATATATCTATGTTTATAGTTTTCTTAGGGGATGTGGGGGGGGAGGATAAAAGGGGGAAAATAAAATAAAAAAGTGCACAGCAAGCAAAAGATCAATCTACAAGGAGGCAAAGATGTACACTCATGAATGGAATTTACCCTACTATTATATATCCTTTATTGAATTGGAAATTTATTGTTATATATTTTGAATCCTCCCTGATGTTTTGTTTTCTTTTTCTGTTTTGTTTTGTTTTCTTTTTCTCTCTTGTTTCTATTTTTTTAATAAACAAAAAAGAAAAAGAAAAAATGAAAATGATCTGGAGAAGGAAATGACAAAGGATTCTAGTGTCTTTGCCAACAAAACCCCAAATGGGGATTACAAAGAATCAGACATGACTGAACAGCAGCAATGATAATAATTCCCAAAAGACCTTTTGGGTGTTGTATGAAGCACTTAACCACCGTGATGTACTTAGCTTTTATTGGGATCAGGATAAGGTTAGTGGCAAGTAATGACTTCTGGTAGTTAAATATGTAAAGTGCTCTCAAAACATTTAAGTGCTACATAAATATCAGTGATTATTATTCCTAATTATGTATATTCAGTGCTTTCTCTCTTAAAAATACATTTGCTTGTATTCTTATAAAAAATGAAAACAAATTAAAATGGACCATGAAAAAAAAAATCCTCCACAAGTGATCTTGAATGAAAGAAAAGAAGATGAGAAGAAATCTTTTATTTCTTAGCTCATAACAAGACAATGGTAGGTAAAATGTAGAACTGAACTGAGATTCAAATATACAAAGATACAATGAATATAGCATTTCACTACTGACCACTCATTTGCACCTGTTCACTGCCAAGATGAATTTGACATGAGGAAGAGGAAAGGGGAAGTATTATGGAAATGTTTTATCACAAAACTTAGGAGAATAGAATGTGTAGATGAACTTGTTGAAACATGCATTGCTCCTTGTTTGTGTTTGACTCAAGGTTAACACATACAATGCCTTAGCAGGTGTTTGATTTTTTTGACAACTTTATTAATATGTTTGTGTCTAGCAGGTATAGTGAACACTATGGGAGTCTGGAAAACCTGAGTTCAAATCCAGTCTCAAATACTTACTAAGTTCTGTGACTCTGGGCAAGACACTTCAATCTCTGTCTCATTTTCCTCATTGGTAAAATTGGGTTCATAATAGTATCTATCTTTTAGAATTGCTGTGAGGATAAAATGAGATATTTATAAAGTGTTATGTAAACCTTAAAGCACTACATTAATGCTATTATCAGTAGTAGTAGTAGTAGTAATAGCAGCAGCAGTAGCAGTAGCAATAGTAGTAGTAGTAATAGTAGTAGCAGAAGTAGTAGAAGTAGAATTAGTAGTGTTAGTAATAGTAGTAGAAGAAGTAATAGTAGTGGTAGTAATATTAGTAATAGTAGAATTTGTAGTGGTAGTAGTGGGTAGTAATAGTAGTAATAGTGGTAGGGGTAGTACTACCAGTAGTAGCAGAAGTAGTAGCAGTAGTAGTAGTAATAGTAGTAGTAGAAATAGTACAAGTAGAATTAGTAATAGCAGAAGTAGTAGAATTAGTAGTGTTAGTAGTAGTAATAGTAGTGGTAGTAGTAGTAGTAATAGAATTTGTAGTGATAGTAGTAGTAGTAGTAATAGAATTTGTAGTGATAGTAGTAGTAGTAATAGAATTTGTAGTGATAGTAGTAGTAGGAGTAATAGTAATGGTGGTAGAGGCAGTATTACTAGTAGTAGCAATAGTAGTAGTAATAGCAGCAGCAGCAGCAACAACAACAAACTACTGGTTTAAAAAAAAAAAAGAGGGTCTTTTGAATCTACTACTCATATTAGCAAGTTAATGAGCTTCTTCAGCTGTCTGAAGACAGCTTTTATCTGACCTAAAATTACTTCTTTCTAGCTGGAGGGAGGGTCCCTCTAATCTAGGATTTGGGGATTTTATTATCCAGAAATCTATATTTAGGGATATGCCTAAATGTTTAATAATTGGCTCTTTGAGGAAGAATGTATGTATGGCACACTCTCAAATTAAATCTGCATCATAATCATTTTCTCCATCACTTTTTTAAGTCTAGATAATTAACTAGACAAGAAATTAAGGAGTTTGCAGATAATCAAGGGGAAAAAATGAAAATAAAAAAATCAAGGAATAAACTGAAAACTTAACAGTTTTCAGACAAGCTGGTTTGAACTAGCTCTATCACAAACCTGTTACCATTCCTCATGATCAACCCTTTCATAATTTTGAAGCATTTGATCCTATTTCTTCTCAGATTCTGTCACAAAATCTTATTTTACTCTTTACTATATCTGGGTCCCCTACTGGATCATTGCCTTTTTATGGGACATGTATAGCTTAATGAAACTATGTGTTATAATATGCATGGTTATTCCAAATGGATAGTCCATAGTGGAGAGTTCTTTTTTTTTTTTCTTTTTGCTGAGGCAATTGGGGTTAAGTGACTTGCCCAGGGTCACACAGCTAGGGAGTGTTAAGTGTTTGAGATCAGATTTGAACTCAGGTCCTCCTGACTTCAGGGCTGGTGCTCTATCCACTGCGCCACCCAGCTGCCCCAAGAGTTCTGACAAAATGTGATCCACTGGAGAAGGGAATGGCAAACCCCTCCAGTATCTTTGCAAAAAACAAAACTACCAACACCAACTTCCCCTCCCCCCCCAAAAAATCAATAAATTCATGGACAGTATGGTCCATGGGGTTATGAAGAATTGGACACAACTGAAGAGCAATTGGTCCATGGGGTTATGAAGAATTGGACACAACTGAAGAGCAATATCTGGGTGGTGGTGATAGGGAGAAAGGTAGGGTTTGCCTTTGGATTCTTATCATATTGATGTCACAATGATAATAATAACACAAATGCTGAAATGCATCTGGAACTTCATTAATTTGGATGTCCTCTCCAAGATGCAGATTGCAACTCCATGCCTTAAGGTTTATGATACATTATCTTATGGGAGCCTCACAATAACTGTATGAGAAAAGTACTATTAACACCCTTATCTTCTCCCTATTTTTACAGATGAGGAAACTGAAAAGGGGAGGATTTTGAATGACTTGGATGATTTGAATGAATAAGAATCTAAGGAAATATTTGAAGATGGATCTTCTTGTCTCCAGCGATTATGCATGGCATTTGTATTCTTAATGGTTCACGCTTTCATTAAAAATCTTCCTTTGATACCTTATCTTGGCTTCTCAAGGGAGTATAAAAACTGAAAAGATAATTTTTTCCAGTCATTTTCAATTATTTCTGGTTCATCCCCCCCTCCAATTTATTTTATTTGAAGAAACAATGACCTCATTTGGGGTTTTTATTTTGTTTAAAGATACTGGTTTGCCATTTCCTTCTCTACCTCACTCTACAGATGATAAAACTGATGCAGACAGGGTTAAGTGATTTGCCCAGCACCACACAGCTAGTAAGTGTCTGAGACTGGATTTGAATGCAGATCTTCCAGACTCAAACCTGGCACTCTATCTGCTGAGACTCATTCCTGCTCATAAATTCCCTCTAAATTCTAGTGGCTTCCTATTACCTCCAGGATCCAGTACAAAATCCCCTGGTGTTTAAAGGGCATAAAGAATAGGAGGTGGGGGTACCTCACCAATGGAATCAATAATCTTTTGAAATATCAAAGCAGTCAGAATGAGTGAGGACTTTCCAGGAATTTTATTCAACCTCATAGGACTAAGTATTACTTTTAATGTAAGTAAAAACCTTAGTCAGTGGTCCCAAAGAAAATACTTGTAGGAACCTTGAGATGAGGCAGGAGGGCCATTGATTTTATTTCAGACTTAGTACTGCTATTTGCAGGAAATAAAGTATTAGCTGCAGATCATTTTTACATGCAATGGGCCACAGATCTGTGATATTTTGCAGAACCAGAGGAGTAAGGAGGGGGAATGGGCCACTGGCTCTCTAGACTCCCCTTCATCTTCCACCTCCTACTTACCACAAACAACAGACATTGAGAATAGCTAAAAGAGGCTTTTTCTGCTTTTTACGCTCATTAGGCACAGAATATTTTCCACATCAGCCTGTGTGGCTTGTGGGGTCCTTGGCTGGGTCTTGTGAGGTTTGCTACCGATCTGGAATAACCAGCTGAGACCAATAGATTTAATGTCTCACTGCGGGATATAACAATGGCTTTGAAATTGGGCCTCCTGAAGATTTTTTTGATGAAGGCTGAGTTGGGGTAGGGGGAGTAGAGGCAGGAAATCTTTGCTGAGTTCCACAGCTGAAATGTTTTAAGTGGTTCTGAAGATAAAGTATTTTTTTTGAGTGTCTAGTATATCGTAAGAAGCTGCCTAGAATGGCAGCCTTGGAGTCAGAAAAATATGGGTATAGTTGAGTCAGAGGACCTAGATTAAAATCCCACCTATGATGCTTACAACCTGTATGACATTTCAGTTGTGGAGCTTTGGCGTGGATTCCTCACTTCAATTTAAGTCTCATCAAAAAGCCTTCAGAGACCCAGTTTCAAAGCCGTTGCTTGCTATGTTCCTGCAGTGAAACATTAAATCTATTGTTCTCAATTGGTAATTCCAGATCAGAAAAAATGACTTCACCTGCTTGTGTCTCACTTTCCTAAACTGTAAATTTTAGATCTGTGAATCTATGGTTCTCTCCTCTGTTACAAAACAATTGAGTGATTCTTAGTAAATTAACTTAATTTTTCAATACTTCAAACAAATCTGTGAGATTTCACATTGAGGGTGAGAGTGGGGGACAATTTGTTAATCTACATTTATGAAGGGAATATTCACCCTGCATATTCCACATATGAAAGAAATTATAGATGTCTTCCCCTCCAAAAAAATTAAAATGTATTGTCAGTGTATTTATATACATGAATATTTGTACCTGTGTCAATAAATATTTTACAAAAATTGTTATATATTTATATTTATCACATATAGGTATATGCATCTAGAAGCAAAGTGGATATAGTGCCAAGAAGTTGCTTTCCTGAGTTTAAATCTGGACTCAGACATTTCCTAGCTGTGTGACCCTGGACAAGTCACTTCACCTTGTTTACTTCAGTTTCCTCATCTGTAAAATGATCCGAAAAAGAAAATGGCAAATCATTCTAGTAACTTTGTCAAAGAAATCCCAAGTGGGGTCGCCAATAATTGAATATGATTGAAATGAATGAACATCAAATATATAGGTACACAATTATATTTAGGTATTCATTTACTTCCCAAGTTTTTTCTGAATCCTTAGCATTTTATTATTAGTTGAAGGCACCATGCTCAGTTATTACAGCATCCTGCTTCAGGCCATATTTCAGGTGAGCTCCTCTTTTCCTGGCCCAACTTTGGCTATAATATCTTTGTTCCTGGGATACATTTGTTAACTCTATTTCTCCCAATCCTTAGTAACACCATGGTGTTCTGAAGAGCAGTTATATTTCAAGTGAGTTCACTCCCTTGCATTGTCTTCCTGCTCTTTCTTCCCTCATCTCATATCCATATGTCCTTAACAAGGGCTCCAATATATGTTAAGTATCTAAGGAGTGATACACATTGTGAGTGAGAGGAATTGTCAGTGAACAAGCATTTCTTCTTCTTCTTCTTCTTCTTCTTCTTCTTCTTCTTCTTCTTCTTCTTCTTCTTCTTCTTCTTCTTCTTCTTCTTCTTCTTCTTCTTCTTCTTCTTCTTCTTCTTCTTCTT
>JAJPUD010003800.1:0-74444 GCA_023553655.1 Myrmecobius fasciatus
TACTGACTATTTTAAGGAAAAGTCCATTAATTCTTATGTTCTCTAGTGTTTTTAATAGGAATGGATGTTGGATTAAGTATATTTTCTAAAAGTTCTTTGCATAAATGACAGTTCATCTATTGACAAAAGAAAGAAATGTATCCTTTGTTTTTGGCAGTATAGTACAAAAAATGACCATTATATGTGAATGGTCCTTTTGCCTCTTTATACTGACTTTATTTATCTTGTTGAAATAATTGTATATATTATTCTTTTAACTCTGATTTACTCATCCTGAATTATTCCATAAAAGTCTCTCCATTTCTCCTTTATACTTATCATTACTTATAATTTAAGAATATTCTACTAGGTTCCCATACCATAATTTGTTTAGCCATTCCTCAGTCATTGAACAAGCATATCTCGTTTCCAGCTTTGCTTTCACAAATGATCTGCCATAAATCCTCTTATTATTGTGATTTTGAATATTTTAAGTATTTCACACTTCCTTTTTTTCCAAAAATGTTCCATATCCTTTGACCACTTGTTTTATTTGTTTTGGTAATGAATCTTTATCAAGATATTTTTGTTCACTTGGAGGTTTTGATTGTTTAAATGTACAATTGATGATTTTTTCAAAACCATGTATTTTTCTGATTATAGTGGTTTTAACCTAATTTAGGCAAAAGTTCTCATTTAAGAGAATAAAAACATCAGATTTGTCTTGTCTGATCTATTCTACAACTGGTTAAAAATTCTTCCCCATTCCAAAAAACATGAAAAATATAAAATTCTCTCTGTCTCAAATTTTAAAATGTCTGCTTTTTCATATTTTGATAACTTATCTAGTTGGAAGGTAGTAGGGGATAAGATGTGAGATGCTAATCAAAACTGCTTTACATTTTTCCAAGTAATCTTGTAAATTAGACTCCCTCGCTAATTTATGTTTGGGGAATTACTAAAAAATAGACAATTCTGCACATATTTCCTAGACTTTTTTCTACATTTTTATTTCGCTGATCTGATTTTGTAATTTATCAAAACCAAGACAATTTTGATAATTCATGTGCTGATAGTTACTGTATATAATTTTACAGTAGTGAGAGATTTGAAAGCACCAAAACTTATTCCTTTCATTTTTTTTCATTCTGTCTCTCAATATTCTTGACCTTTTGTTCCTCTAAATGAACTGTATTTTTGTCGATTTCCATAAAGTATATTTTGGGCATCATAACTAAATCTACAAGGTGATTTTGGCAGTATTGTAGTTTTTGCTTTGTTGGAAAGAATCTTTTTCAGTTGCATAGTTTTACTTCCATTTAGATAAAAAAATGCTTTGTAGTTATATTTATTCAAGTCCTGTAGATTTTTTAGTATATTAGTTCTGGGACACATAGTATAATTACTTTCTTGGATGAAATTTTTCTTTATATAGTTTTTAGAGTCATTTAGGGTTTTTGAAGCCAGTGTTTTCTTATAAGTATTAATTTTTTTCATTATTGTTTAATTTATGTCAACTTTTGACTATAGTACTTTCTGCTAATTTCCTTTATTTTTCTCTATTCATTGACAATTCTTTAGTATTTTGGATTATGCTATTTTTTTACATATTTTTTCCTCTAAAGACTACTTTAACTCTCTCCCAAAAATCTTAGTTTATTTCTTCATTATTATATGTGGGGACTGAACCTGTGATTTCATTGATGTAGGGAATGCCTTTTCCAGTGCAGGTTGCCATCTTTTCTGTAACTCAGAAAAATAGAGAGTCACTTCAGCAGGGAGTTAAAGTGATTTGTGCAGATTCAGATATCTCTTTTGTATCAGACACAAAACTTAAATCCTGGTCCTCTTGGATATAAGGCTAGCTTTGTAATGGGGAACTTTGTAAGTTTGTCATTCATGGATTAAAAAACATCTCTTTTGGGGCAGCTAGGTGGCGCAGTGGATAGAGCACCAGCCCTGAAGTCAGGAGGACCTGAGTTCAAAAGTGGTCTCAGACACTTAACATGCCCTAGCTGTGTGACCTGGGGCAAGTCACTTAACCCCAATTGCCTCAGCAAAAAACCAGAAAAACAAAAACAAAAACATCTCTTTTAAGATTCCCATTCAGTTGTCCCTAAAGGTCTTATCTTTCTATCATTCTCTTCAGATTTTTAAATTTCTTATTTATCTTTGTTATATTTCCCTAATAATGAAAGATATATTGAAGTAATCAAAAATTATTAACTTACTGTCTAGGTCAAAGATTCCTGGTCTGTGATCTACAGATTCATAGCATATAGATAGATTTCTATACACTTGAACAGGAAAACATAACATTTTTATTTCTACATAGTTTTCTTTTTAGTCCTATATATTTAATTTCATTTATTTAAAAACATTCTGAAATTTATAACACAAAAAAGACTAAGAATCTATGTCTTCTAATAATTCAGTTAGCTTTTTCCTTAAAAGATTTTGTTGCTATGTCATTTAGAATGCATGCTGTGTGTGTTTGTTTATGTGTGTGTGGTGACAGGTATTGATATAGGTATTAAGTGAAAACCCTTCCAGGCTCTTTTGAATGGTCTCTTGGTTGACTTGTGGTCAGCAATTGATCTATCTTGGACTCAATCACCTCAAAAGAGACTGAAAGCAGTTAATTCTTACTGCTTATATTCCAAAGAGTTGTTCAGCTATCTCCCTAGATACTTAATCTATGCTCTAGCATATGGAGCTAAATGACACAGTGAATAGAGATTTAGGCCTGGAGTCAGAAGACCTTTTAAATTTTAGATTTTAGATATGACTTCAGACACTAGCTGTATGACACTGTTTACCTCAGTTTCTTTCTCTGTAAAATAAAGATATCAACAGCATCTCCCTTTCAGGGTTGTCATGAGGATAAAATGAGATAATATTTATAAAGTGTTTACCATAATGCTTACCACAGGAAGTACTATATAAATGTTAGTTATTATTATTTATTTATTTCTGTATCTATAACATATGGATCTATGAATATATCTACCTAAATTACATTTGAGAACCAAATTGCTTGAGCAACCATGTTGTTCCTTGGCTTCAGGCTGTATTTTTTCCCTTGAGGGGAAAAAGTAGTCAATCCACATTATTCATTGAAGTATTCTCCTAATAATTCTTCCAAAAATTAGGGTCTATTTAACCCCTCTAAAAGTTTATTTTAAATATTTGGTAAAATTTCTTAGTTTCAATGGTGAATTGGCAGATATTTATTTTGCAACCTTCTTTCCATTCAAATATGTAATATTGTAAGTGTATTGCCACTTTTGCATACTCTAATAAAATACAAAAGCAAGAAAAAAATTTATGGAAAGGCAAAGACAAAGGGAACATGAGGATATTTTTACCTTAAATCTCAAACTTGGTATATTACCTATATAGCCTGGAGCTTACCTAAGTTTTGCAGATGACTATTATAGTGGTGTTTTTAAAACTATTAATATGGTTTAGATTCTTGTGAGATAGAAAGAATTTAAATAAAAAGGTGACCAGCAAAACCTCCATTAACTAGAATAAGATTAGGTAAAGTATATTCTGAATAACTGTTTAAGTTAATTCAAGTTTAGCAAGTAAAGACATTTTAGTTTCAGCAATTTTTATTCTTATTGGGGAAAATTAATCTTCTGCTTTCATCAAATCCTATAGTCATCGCCATCCAAAGAAATTTGGTCCAACCATCCTCCCAGGAAAATGAAAGTGTGTAAGAATACCACTTTGCCAGATTGTGTAATGCAGATTATATGCACCCTATAGAGTTGGCCCATCCGTACATAGATACTGGATAAATATTGCAGGAGGAAAATGCACAAAATCCACAGCTTGGTAAGTGGAGAGTCAGATGGAATGCTTTTGTAAAATTGTGCAAGACTTTTAGTGATCCCCAAGTTCCTCCTTGAAACAGCCTATACCATATGAAAAATCACAGCCTCCTAAAAATGAAAGCTATATCATCTAAATATCAATGAGAACATGTGTGATAGGTCCAAGTAGACTTTTATATATCACTAAAACAGAATTGTGCAGAAGCAGTATGTATGTATGATATAAAAATGCAGTGGCCAACTTGCATATCAAGAAAGTCCACATAAGGCACTCACAAAGTATTAATATATCTGGAATAAAGTCCCCAGAACTTTGACATACCCCCCGTAGATGATTTATGGATGGGTATGGACCAACATGTACTATGAAAAGCATATGCATCATTAAAAAGAATTCCCACATCAATCAAGTTGTAGGTCAGGTCCAACAAAGTATCAAAGCAAATATCAACCACTTTTCTAAAGTCTAAGTATAAAAATACAAAAGTAGGTTAATCTCTATCTTGAAGGAACTTATAATATCAACATTATTGATTATTTTATAGAATAGATACTAGTGCAAAAAAATTATGGAAATTTTGGCACACTTCTACAATTTACCCAAGAATTTGCTTTAGTGAATTAATCTATAATATTAGATATCCTTTCTTTAATATTAAAATTTCCATTTCTCTCTAAAGGAAAATATCCAAAGGATTTAGATTATTTGAGTTTTCTGCTTAGATGAACTTGAGTTAAATCAGCATTTCACTATCTATCTTTAAGATAAGACACAGGATTTTTTCCATTGGTGTAGATTCATATTAGGAAGTGTTAAATGGATGTCTCATGCTGTCAAATCCTCCATATCAAGATAAGCACGGATCATCAGAACCTCAATGAAATGCTCTGTGCTTTTATCCCATAAGATGATAAATGAGAAAAATCACAAAAAAAAAATTCCAAAATAGAGTTCAGATATTCCATACCCAACCACTAATTATGCTTCTGATAGACTTATAAACTAGACCAAATTTGGCCATTGATAGGCTGTTTTTAACTAATCAGTTTTCTGGAAGCTGCTTTGCCCCTAGAACCATCAAATCTGCACTCTGGAAAGGTACTTTGCTAACATTCTTCAATAGCAAATTTTGCCATGAACTGGGAAGACAATCAGTAGAAAATCTTTTGTTGAATTATTCACTGGAGGATTCCTTAATCGCTACTGTACCCAGTTAACTCTCTTTGATTTTTTGTGGTGATGCAGGGCCAAAGTAGCATGGATAATTCAGATCTCCAGATAATACAAAATACATTCATTAATTTCTACCTCCTCTTCTGACTCAAACTTAGCAAAGCTCTTAATAATTAGACAAAAATATTGTTTTTTTTAAGTTTTGTAGCTGCAAAGGAGCAAGAGAATGTCAGGAAGAGAATGACAAATAAGCAACATAAAGAAACCACAGCCAAGATATCCAGGCCCTAAATAAATGCTCATTGAATATTCTCAGTGACATGATAAACTCAAGAGAACATTCAATTTATTTTTTTTAATAAATCTTTTTATTTACAAAACATATGAGTGATTTTTCTACATTGACCTATGCAAAAACTTTTTTTTCCCAAGCCCACCCCCACCCCTAGATGACAGGTAATCTAATACATGCTAAATAGGATAAATTATATGACAAATACAATACATGTATACATATCTATACAGTTAAGAGAACATTCAATTTAGAGAACGAGCTTTTACAGTCAATCCCAGAAGCTCTCATTACAGTAATGTTAAAAGAAAAGGGAAATATCATAATAACTGAAAAACAAATTAATTTCTCTTTTTAAGTTATCAATGGAACTTTGAAGTAGACATCATAGAATTATTGGTGGGGGCTGAATGCTTATTTTTTGATGCTTAAAAGCCTGAGTTAATCTCTGTAGATCGTTAAATTTCTTTCAGTCCTTCTTTGAAATTAATCTCTTCGAATCACTAGTTCATGTAAAATAATCGGTACTATGTGCTCATTTCTATTGAGTCAAAGTTTGAGAACATATTTTGCTTCATTTTCTGGGTGCTTGAAAATTGTCAAAATCTGGAGGGGGATGGAATTTTTATGCCAAGTAGAAAACATCAAAAATCAGTTATTGCAACTTTACAACTGGCTAGTCAACAACCTTCTTATTTCACTTACAGAGTGCTATATAAGTTTTGGCCTAAAAACAAAGTTCTGGTCTAATTTGGCTTGCCTAATAAACACTTTTTTTCTCCTTTGGAGGGCAAAACCAAGACTATATTCTAACTAGTGAGAGCAAAAATAATCCAGCTTCAACCATTTCTTGTTTCCTCCCTTGCTAGCCTTAATTTACAATCCAGTAGCTCCTAAGACTATAACATGAGTCTCCTGCCAAACTTTTCTTCCAACCCATCTGTCAACAGAAGTTACACAAAGATAAAGAACTACTCTAGAGAGGGTAGCTGTGCTAGTTGAATGTGGCGGTGTCTGTGGAATAGGAATAAGCATTGGTGTCTGTGGAATAGGAATAAGCATTAGGATTTTAAATTGGCAATCTTGCTAATGTGCTTCTGAAAGTCGCCCCTGCCCAAGTAATCTGTATGTATGTATTCTTTCCAGACTTTAAAATCTATTATTGTAAAAACAAACTATTTCAACATTCAAAACTCCTATGTTGGTTGTTGGGCTACAGAATAATAATAACAGAATACTAGAGGTTTCCTGTTATAAAAGTGAATTTTTCAGTATCAAAGACATCACAGAAGCATGAGACAGCTTGGATTAATAAATCCACCAACCAAAGACATAAGTGTAAAGAAGTCCTTAAATTGTGACGTGAACAATTAATGAAGACAGAGATATCATCACATACAAAATGACTTGTAATTGGTTGATTGGAAGATTCAAAGAAGCAGATTCACCCCTAAATCTATATATTCCACAGCATCTTAGTTGAAAGCATTAATTCTAGCAGTTGAATTATGACTAATTCTAATCAAGTGAGGAAGAATTCTTGAGCAGGAACTGAAGAATTGATAGAGGGCATAAAGAAGGGATTTTTCTCTTTTTTCCAATGATGGGATGCTCATAAGCAACAATACTAAAACCCCCAAACCATCAGTATCAACCCTGAAAGGAACAGGTGTCATTGTTCTCTGGGAACCAACCTGCTAGTCCATACAGAAATTACTAGTTAGTCCCAACTAGGAGATACATTTTTCTGAGAGTGGTTTTTAGTAACTAAAAAATACAAAGGAAAATGTGACAAAAGGTGTGCATCTTTCCTTAAACCTCTTTATTAGTTTTATATTGACCAAGCGCTTCCTCCCTACTCACCCAATATCATTAATTCAATTTTAGTATGATTCAATAAACATTTATTAAGATCTGCTCTGTGTAAAACAGTGTAGATATACAAAAACAAAATAACGACAACAAAAACCTCAGAACCCACCAGCAAAAAGGTTTGAAAAGGTATAGAGAAATGAAATATTAATCTATTTGTAAATTCAAGATTATTTCCTGAAACAGAAAGTACAATCAACTAGGAAGATCAGTTAAGACTTCTGAGCATTGAAAAGAAACAGAATTCTAAGAAGCAGAGATGAGAAAGTGCAGTTATGTCATGAAGAACCAAAAAGTTAAGATAGAGAAGAGATGAAATGCTAAGTTTGGGAATAGTTCATAGACCAACTTAATGGCTGGTATGTGAAGTGCATTTATTAATGAGCTATAAATCTTGAAAAGCACCAGAATGTGAAGGCCTTCATGTACTAAGCTGAGAAGGTTGTATTTTATTTTAGAGAAAATAGGGAGCCATGAAATATTCTTTAGTAAAATAATGACATTTTGAAATTTATTCTAGCAGCTCTGGGGAGGATTGATATGAAATCATAGAAACTAAAAATCAATAATAATAAGGGAAGACTGAAATAAAAGCGGCACTAAAGATTGCAAATCATAAGCTGTGTAAGGAAATAATAAGTAGGCTAGGTGGCAATTGCATAAGGAAAGTATTGGGGGGAGGAGTCTAGAAAAGTAAATAGGGGCTGATCACTCTAAGCAATAGTCAACATTCAAAAGTGAAACCAAAGCATATCTTCTTCAAATTATCCTAATTAAGACTACCAGATCCAAGAATAAAATAGAGGCCATTTTACAGATAAGGAAACAGATCCAGATGGGATAAGTCATTTCAGATCATGCACATGCATTGTCAGTCCCTGTAGCAACATGATGGAAGTAATTAAAATTATTTTTGCCGTAGTCATCCCTGACTGTGTACTAATTGTAGTTAGTATGTAATCTATATAGTCTATGGCATATAACTATATATTAACACATAGTCAAAAAATACATATTCAGCAGCAAACACTTTAACAGGAACTGGGTTAAGAATAGGGAGCAAATTAGAGGCAGTCTAAGCCATACGCAGGGAAAAATTCTGTATTTTACTACTGCTCTTGACAGAGCTACCAACACCTTTTCCTTTTTGCATTACTAAGTTTCTGCCATAACTTCTCCCTTTGCTCACCATTCCCTCAAATCTCAACTACTTGCAAAATGTCCTTTCTTTTCCTCTTTCTACTGAAACTATCCAAAATTCATCTATGACCTTATTGTCAAATCCAAAAGATTTCGTTTAGTCTTCTTCATCTTTGAACTTTCTATAAAATCTCACAGATTTGACCATCTCCAGCTTCTTCTTCTCTTCTTTCCTAAGTATTTCCTTTATGACATATATACTAAACTTTTACTTTTATATTCTTGTTCCTCCTCCAAATCCATTAATTTATTCCTCTTACTGATTATCCCTAATACTCTTTTCCCTTAGTGATATTATCCAACCCTCCAACTTCAATTAAATCATCTCCAAATTAGTATCTCCAACTCCAACTTCTTATTGATTCACCTACTTACCTAAGATATTAGGGCCCCGTAGTCATATATAAAGCAGAATTCATCTTTTTCACCCAAAAGTCTGCTACTTCCTAGCTCTGTTAAGAACATCACAGCTTACCTAGTCTTGTATAAGCTCAGAATCTTGGAGACATCATTGATGCATCTCTCTCTGTTTTGTATCCACATCCAGTTAGTTAGCAAGTTCTGCTTGTTTTACCTCCAAGATCTCTCTCCCCTGTCCTTTCTTTTTTGTTCCAATTTTGTGCATCTTACTTCAGTCCTTCATTGCCCCTTGCTTAATGTCTACCTGATTGATTTCTCAACAGTGTCTTACACAGCACTTTCACATTAATTTTCCTAATATGCAAATGGCAGGAGGTTTCATATTTGGGTCTGAATACTTGATCACCAAAGCTTCTTAAACTTCAAAAGCAAATCTCATTCACTTCTGTACCTACTCTGTATACTGTGAAACATTAAAGACCTCTTCATTGCAAAAAAAAAGGAAGAAAAAAGTCAAGATGCACCAATTTGGGACATAGTGATATAGTAGTCTGAGCTCGATGCTAAATGTTTAGGAAATGGCATACCAGTTCATTGCTGGCGTACGACTTTTGATGAGTCTGAATTTTCACTTTTCTTGTCTAATAAAATTAGTAACCTTATAACCAACTTATAATTGACCACTTATAAATTATTAAATCTGATCCTACAAGGTCAGTCCTCTGCTAAAAACACTTCAGTAAAGTATACTTTTTTTTCAGTATGGATTTCAAGAACCTCCAACCCCAATTCGACCCTCTTTTTCCAGGTTTGTGCTAACTTAGAAAGCCGATACCCAAAGCATCATCCTAAATAGTAATTTCTGTGAAGAAATGAGGTGATCACTGCTTCTGCAGGTGTGGCAGCCACAGCCACTGAAAAACCAGAATACATTGTTCTTACCCAGAAAGCCTTCTCGTGACCAAATAACAGCATAATAATATGATTTTAGTAGTACAAATGTGTACTAATTAGTACAAAAATGTGCTGCTGTCTATTTAGCTGCTGCATCCTAAGTAGCATGAGACCTTTCTATCTGAAAGCTAAAACCCATTTTATCTCCCCCTATTAAAATATGAGCTCCTTAAAAGTAGGGACTGTCTTGCTTTTCTCTTTGTATACTTAGCTTCTCATGTTGTAAACATTACTGAATACTTTTTTCATTCATTTATTCACCTTTTATTTATTTTTGCATCTCCTGCATTGTCTATCATGCTGATGTTCACCTAGTAGGTGGTTAGAATTGATTTAGTTGAAAGTAAAAACATTTTCAAAGGACCTGAGCCATGTACTATGACAACCTCAACCCAAAAAAAGCATTAAACCGACACTAGTGAATATTCTTAAAATACCTTAAGACAGGTAGTTAATACAAGGTAAAAACTATCTCTTTAAAAGCTAAACTTAGTCTTATGCTCCTAAATATGAAGCTGTAATCTGTGCTCTGTATGATTGCTATGCCAACTGAACCAGTGTTTATTGCCACCTGCTATGAGCTAAAGACTTCATTTTTAAAGCTTGGTAAAATCTAAATTCTATACAGTGCAGTTCAAAACACCTGCATTTTTCTGAGGTAGTTTCTCTTGAGTTAGTTTTCACATCCCTGATCACAAATGGCTCCTATAGAAAAAAGACCTATTCTCACTCACACAGTTAACCAGCTCCAAGGGTGAGGAAAAACATCTGAAAATTTGAAACCTATATAAGGAAGTTAGGTTGAGTTCTATCACTGACTTTCCATGATATTTTGGACAAGCCACTTTCTACTTACATGGCTTTTCCAATTAGAAAATTAATATTGCCACATACATAAGTGCAAAAAATATATGTCTTTGTGTGGCTTTAAGCCTTGGTAGATTGAGTACCTTTAATAGTGTTAATAGCTTAAGATTTGGGGCATCCCTTCATTTCTTTCATGTTCTGTGTGATGATAGTCTCCATTAACCAGTTTCTCCAATGCATGTGCATTAAATCCTTTTATGCAATAATTAAACTTGATACCTAGATTTTATTTTAGTGACCTTTTCAATTTTTCTCATTATTCATGTATGCAGTAGTGTCAGTCAAATAGAAATAGATCCCTACAGGTAGCATTCTTAGAAAACCACAAACTAACATTATCTATGTTTTATTATTTACTTATTTTATTATTCCATTTCTTAATTACATTTTAATCTAGTGCCAACCTCCCTGAGCTTTGAGTTTGACACTTCTATGAAAGCTTATATTCATGTGATTCTATACTGGTAGCGTTTTTACATCTATTTAGATGTATTTTCTTTAATCCTGATAATAATCCTGTGAGATGGGCAGTGAGAATGTTTTCAAGTCTATTTAAAAGATTAAAAAACTGAAGCCCACTAAGACTAAACAACTTATCCAATTTTACACTCAGATCTGATTTCAAGTTCCATACAATGTCTACTCTGTCAGTGTGCTTCTTTTTAAATACAGCAAAGCCAACACTCCTTTTTATGGATTATATTTAAGATTTTGGCCACAGACTGTGGTTATGAGTTGTCTAGCTACACTAGGCAACCGATTTAAACATAGATGTTGTTATTATAAACCACACTTTAAAACTGCATACTGTATAGAATGTAATTAACATTCCAAATCCAATTGCAAATTCTCTTTTTTCTTTATTTCACATAAATGCTATGTACAAATTAAATAACATCTCCCCTCAAAAGAATAACAGGGTTTGATTAATGAGAAATTTTAACTTTTTTGTCCTATTTAAATATTAATGCTAAAGGTCTTCAAAATATATACGTTTAGTAATGGAACCTGTGCCATGAAGAGAAACGAACCCAAACAAATAAGAAATATCTTTTTCACTTCACTTTCAATAATTAGAGAACAAAAGAAGAAACCTTAATTTTCAAGTTCTTCCTCTTTTTTCCTTCAAACTGCTTTGTTCTTGTTTGGTGTTAATGACAATTTCATTGGAGAAAAATGTGAGTTCTTTTTCAGTTGACCTTCTGTACTATCATTGACATCTGTGATTAAAATACCCACTGCTAATTTAAAGCTCAGAGGATTGACAACACATTTTTCTCTCAACATGTTTCAACTAGAGCAATTCAGAACTTCTGTTTTAAGATCTGAAATGACATGAAATTCACATTGTGGCAGGTCCAGGATCAAATTTTAAAGTAGCCATATTTAGCTTTTAAAATGTTGAGCTTATGAATTCATTCCAAAATGGAATTAGAACTTTCTTCTTCCTTGTACATATGCAGATTTCAAGAAAATAAGTTTCTCTATTTTGTATTTGCAAGTATTGTTTTTTCCAAAAGGCATATGGTCTAGTGGAATATTAGACTGTGTCAATATGTCATGGGCTGTAGTTTCTGATGATCAAAGTTTAGAATCACCTCAAGAGCAATGGTGAGATGCTTGGTAAACATGAGTGGGCTAAGTATACTCTAAATAAGTTCTTATCCTTTATGCCATTTCTTCAATGTATCATCAGAAAGATGACCAAAATACCAGAAGGATTACTAGTTCTGTAGCAAAAACAAATGATGACCAATAGACAGCTTGCATATACATTTGGCATTCATTGAATGAAAAGAGAAAACTAATTAAATAGACTCTGTGGAGAATTTAGGGGATGGGGCAGCTACGTGGTGCAGTGGATAGAGCACCAGCCCTGAAGTCAGAAGGACCTGAGTTCAAATGTGGTCTCAGACACTTAACACTTCCTAGCTGTGTGACCCTGGGCAGTCCTTAACCCCAATTGCCTCAGCAAAAAAAGAGAGAAAGAGAGAGACAGAGAGAGAGAGAGAGAGAGAGAGAGAAAGAGAGAGAGAGAGAGAGAGAGAGAGAGAGAGAGAGAGAATTTAGGGGATGACATGGGCAAGAGGATAATAGAATGGGAAAGCATAATGAGTTACCTTCCACATGCTTGTGGGGATATCCATATCAAGGAGATTGCAGATCAAGGCCCTCTATGTCATTTAATTTCCTCTGTGACAACCAAAGACATCTGCATTTTGAAGAGAAGCTTCTATGTTCCTCCCAACTCTTGTGGAATGCTGACTGTAGGCTCTTGATACCTGAGCTTTCTCTTCTGGGCTGCTTTGCACACATATGGAAATACACATGTATATAAATATAAACCTAGATGCTCTTAATTTTAATTATGACCTTCCTGGAAATTTACTTTTTTGGAATTCCACTTTAGTCATGTTTGATAAATTCACTTTTAATTCCATTTTTGAAAAACTCTTCCTTCCTTTCTTCCAGGTAATACCACAATCTTGATGGCCATACATTTTTTTAATCTAAAGCTACATTTTAGCCAACTTCATATTCTATTGGTATCATTCCTATGTTTATCACACATATGATAAATATTTCATGATCAACTTAACAATTATCCAAGCTATAATTACTCTACCCACAGCCTTCACACAGAGATCTGTATCTTTGAAGATAGTTGCTATCTTTTTCCATGGGCTAGAAGTAGAAATATTAGGTTCAACAGAAGCCTATGTAAGATTTGTTTTTTTCTTTTAACTGACTCTGACTCTGCGGTTTCTGAGGAAGAAAATCATTACAGATGTATCTTTGATAAGATCAGTTATGACTACCTTTATTAAAAAAATACTAGAGATATAAATATGCCTTGAGACAGTGTGACCCCATAATACAATGATTATATTATTATATATAATTGATAAATCCCTGAAATATCATATGTAAATGTATTTTAAGGGGAAAGAAATAATTTTTGGAGATTTCTAAATAATTTTAGAAGAACCTTTGACATTCATCTGTAAAGCAAATAATTTTTGTTCATGATAATTACTAGTTTATTTGTTTTGCAAATCATGTGATTTCTTCAAATCATGGCAAGCCCAAAAAGTGGAAGATTCTTACTCCACAAAGCATTTGAGTATATCAAAGAATTGAATTGCAAAGGCCATCTATATTACTTCTTCTATGCCCATTTTGGCATGTAAATAAAAGTACCTAATATATTTTATTGGGTAAAAAATTATATTAATTATATTTAGTGTATTCATTTCTGTGTATTTAAAAACAATACCCACATTTTTTATCTTAAGTTCTGAATTCACTTTCACAGACTGCACATGATTTGTGGGCCAGACCTGCACATCCAGAAAGTAACTAAGTTTTTTTGTTTTTTGTTTTTTTTAATAAGAGTTTGGTGATGGGGATAGGAAGAAAGTTACTAGTGAGGGTGAGCAGGGTGAGGTGAGAAGGGTGAAGCAATGAGATTGGATAGTGAAGTCATATTTAAAAGGAATGGAATCAAAGATAACTAAACATTTCTTTGGAAGAATGTGAAACTGAAGCTTGAACATAGCAATTAAGAAAATAATATCTCCTTAATATATTTCTAATTTAATTCCAAGAAAATCTGCATTACTTCATTATTATAAAAGAAAAAAAGAAAAACTTTCTTAACCCAGGTACTTTATTATTATTATTATTATTATTGAGGCAATTGGGGTTAAGTGACTTCCCCATGGTCACACAGCCAGGAAGTGTTAAGTGACTGAGACCAGATTTGAACTCTGGTCCTCCTGACTTCAGGGCTGGTGCTCTATCTACTGTGCCATCCAGCTGCCCCTACTTTATTATTTTTCTTCTTAGTTCAAAGTGTGATAAACACAGTACTTTGAACCCTTCTCGAAGCTAGTGAGAAGGTCCAGGCAGTATATGAAGGAGACTAATTCATCCTTCTTTAGTACTGATACTAAAACATACCTCATCACATGTCCAAAGTCAAAGTGTGACTCAGAATTTTCTCTTCACCCTTATTTTGAAAAGTGTTGGTTTGTAGGATTGTGGGCTAGAATTGAGTCCTTTTCACATATAAATATGCGTCAATCATTGGGAGTACATAGTAGAGCATATCATTTGAATATTATGGTAAAATCTGAGGCAGCAGATAAAAGATCACTCTTTTGCACAGATCGTGGATAATCCAATATGAAAAAAAAACCCAACTATTTTTACCTGACTAAGTTTCTGGGCTCCTACATATTGTAAGCTCATTGAAAACAAGCAGTGTTTTGTTTTTGGCTTGGTGCCTACAATTCCTTGCCTAACGTCCTTCATATAATAAACTTTTCATAAGTGCTTTCACGAATGAATTAACTCTACCTTTTCTATTTATGGATAGGATAATTTAAATTTAAAACTGATTTTTAAATGCCAGGACTTGAAGAAAATTTAGAATTTCCTCTTCTCACTGGGAAAAGTCATTGGCCATTTATTGCCTTTCTCCAGTCCTTTACAAGGATAAAGAAAAATCCCACAAATCTTTCAAATTGTACAGAGGCAAAACTTCTGATTAAAAAAAAACAAAAGAGAAAAATTCAATAAGCACAATGCCAGAAAGAGTATCAAGGGAACACATTTGTTTTCTTTGTCTACCAGTGTCATAATAGAAGCTACAAAAATTATAATTACAATAGAAGCAATAGACACTTTGGGAAATTGATCTGATGAAAATTGTGAGATGGCCATGTTCTCTCATATTACCAATGACTCTGAATTATTCATACATAACAACAAAGAAAATAATATCTCATTAATATACTTAATTAATTCCCAGAAAATGTGTCACTTCATTATGAAAAAAGAAAAAAAAAAGGTTTGTTTTCAGTATAAGCCATTTATTTTTTATTTTCTCTTTATTTCAAAATCTAATAATTATCAGTCTCTAGTCTACTACTGAATGTCACCAAATCAGAATAGAAGATTCTGTATTATGCACATGATTTTGTACAAAACACAGAAAAAAAACTATACTGGAAATATGAAATTTGTCCTATAAATTACTGTCTTCTATTTTCTCAGACCTCCATAACTCCAGTAGTGGATCCTAAGAAGCCATCCCCTTGCCTCTGGTACTGACAGACAGAGAAGTCCTGGACTCTAATGAAAATACATACTAACCAATCACAAAAAGTGAATTATGACCAGTTGATCCTATACAGATTTATTCTCAAACTGTATGTTCAAAGCACTGTATGTGAGTTCCTGCAGTATCCCTAAAAACTAGAGAATGAACACAAACTAATGGACCTATAACAATAACACTGGATCTTAAGGACAGTACCTTTCCATTTATATATATATTTATATGTATGTGTATGTGTAAGTATATATATATTAGAAGAAGTATAACTAGACATTATTCTATTTCTTTAACATTTGAAATACCCTAATTGAATTTTAAAGTAGACACCTAGAATTTTATTATTTGAAGCAAATAGTTGATGTTTCCTTATTGGGAAAGTTTATTTGAAGAATACTTAAAAACAAATAATTTATTTATTTTATGCAAGTTTATTTATATATGCAATTTTGCATTTGACTATTACCAAAATAGGTAACATAGTGAAAAGAACAAGGATATCTAAGTGAATGCAAAATGCTGCAACTTCTCAAACTTGTTTCTGGTATTATTTTTCTTTGTTTTGAATCAGAAGCAAATGAATCAGAATAAATCAACTTTGCCATTGACTGTGAACTCAGATCCATAATTTCAAATTTCTGAATTCTCACTTTTACAACCATCAGGTTTAGAGATGGGACTATGGGACACGATCATCTAAGCTAATTCCATTTTGTTGATGAGATAAGAAAACTAAGACCCTGTTAGGCCATAACTTGGCTGAGGTCATACTAGTAGTAAGTAACAGTTAGGATTTGGTTGTTGGCTGGAAGCTGTTGGGGAGGAGTTGGTCAGGCTTACGTAGCCAGATCAGCATTATATCACTGTACTTGGGGCAGTGAACTGCCAGTGATAGAGAATGAGTTTAGTCAGTCTGAAATAGTCCCATGTTATGATGTACTGACAAGCAGCTTATCATGGCTCAGTTCTTTCCTGTAACATGTTCAGACACTGAAGCAGGTTTCTGAACCTGGGTCCATGAAGTTTTTTCAATATTAATAATTGTATTTTAATAGCAGAGGTTTTTTGATTACCCATATATTATATTTTATGAATTTAAAATTTTATTCTGAGAAGGTGTTTATAAGCTTCACCAGATTGCCAAAAGGGTCTTACACACACACACACACACACACACACACACACACACACACACTCTAGAACCTCTGCTCTATAGTAACTCAGTGATAAAACTATGGATCACGGAAATGAAATGAGAAACACACTATTTGTGCTTCAGACCATCTCTCCCAGGAGATCTGTAACTGGCTGAACATACAAATGTAGAAGTGAAGGAGAAAAAATTGCCAGGGCCTCAGACAACCAGTTACATTATTTGGTTTTTTTTAGTCATTTTTTTCATCCCATGTCTGACTCTTCCCCTTTTGTTTGTTTGTTAGGTTTTTTTTTTGCAAAGATATTTGAGTATTTTGCATTTTCCTTCTCCATCTCATTTAAAAGATGAGTAAACTGACATAAACAGAGTTAAGTGACTTGCCCAGGACCACATCTCCAGTAAGTGTCTAAGGATGGATTGAAACTCACAAAGATGAATCTTTCTGACTCTGGTGCTTCTTCCACTGCATCCCCAACTGCCCCATCATTCTATAATTCCCACAGATGTCCCCTGGTCTTTTCCTACCTCTGCTTTCCCTACAGAAATCTATCTATAGACTGTTCTGCAGAGATCACTTTGAATAACTAAGTGCTTGATTTCTAGCACTCCCCCCTCCCCAGTTTGCATTCTAGGATCTGAATCCATCTCTAATCATTCCTGGAAATGGCCAGGGAGTCAACTCCATGCATGTCCTGTGAACTGTGGTCTAGATGGAGCAAATAGGGGCTACATATTTATTACTTTGCAGTAGGAAAGATTTAAAAGTAATAGGTACAGCAAAACCTGTCCTCAAAGAGATTATACTTATAGTTGAGACATAAAACATATAATGTGAATACAAAATAATGTAGAAGAAATACAAAGTAATATTTGAGTTCCAAGGAAGGAAATGGCCTTTGCTAACTGAGGATTCACAGGTCTTTAATAGGATCCTTTCCCAGGGCTTCTAGTACGATCAGTATTGGGTGGGACTGAGCCCAATGACAAAAGAAAAAAAAATAGGTCCAGCAGATGCAAGAAAAGACTAGCAGACAGAGTGATGGGGTAGGGGGGCAGCTACTTCCTGACACTGCCATGAAATTATATGAGCTTAGGAAGAATGGAAACTCTTATTGGAAGTCCTCTCCCCCACTGGAACCTTTTTTTGAGTCAAACTCTCATTACTAAATGGAAGTTAGATGGCAATATTTAGGAATATATAGTTTTAAATTATTTTGAATATTTTAGGCCTGGAGGTAAATGCCCCAGAAAATTGGACTGTGGATCAAAAGTCCATATAAGTAATGGCAGAGTCATAGTCAGCATCTGAAGGCATAAATCAAGTCTGTGACAAATTCAATCCAATCCTTCTCTGAACAGAAGGAAGAATATTTTCTTGGCACAAGCAAAAGTAGGACTTCACATTCTCTAATAGCAAGTGTTGAGGATGGCAGTTAATTATTAATGTCAAGATACTAAATTTTCTTTCCTATAACTCCTAAAAGTTTGAGAGAGAAACCACCTGCTTCAGTCTCTCCACCTAGTAGCTCATCCACAGTTGGGGCAACAACAACCATTAGCTCATGTTTCATTTATCGAACTGTCAATAATTTTCACTTGTTATAAATTGCCCTTTTTCTCCATGTCCCTCTTGTACAAAGAAATGTGATGTCATTTATTTGCATATAGTTTTAGTCATCTGTTGAAAGACCTAATAAGATAATAAAGGTACAGAAAAAGTCAATTCAATTTAGTTCAACAAACATTTATAAAATGCCTACTATGTGCAAGATATGCTGTTTGGTGCTGGAGGTACAAACAGTCCTTATCTATCATTAAGGAGCTTATATTCCTGAGGGTTCTGAAATGATTGAGAAAATGTAGACCCACTAGGGGGGTTGGAGTGGGGATGAGGCGGACGGGAAACCATTATAAAAGCACCATGAGAAACACATTTCAGGATCTTATTTCATCAAAGTACATTCCATTTAATATGAAGACTAAAGTGATCAGGAAATTACTTTGGGTTCCTCGTCACATACATAGAAATGGAAGATTGTTTCTACATGTGTTCCATATGCTGGAAAATTTAAATCTTCATCTATGTTCCTGCCTTGTATCCTGTAAATGGAGGAGGTGTGTTAGTGATGAATTGGAGACCAGTGTCTACTATAGATAAGCAGCATGTAAGAAGCTGAAGAGCTCATATGTCAGAATTGAAAGGGTGGAAAAATCTAAACTGAAATCCAATTGGATAAATAAAAAGCTAAAATTAACCCATGACATTGATTAGGAAAATTATCAGGATAGTGGTGTCCTGGAAAAAGTAGAGTCTTGATTAGTAGACCTGTAGTTGTATACCAAAGATCAGTTAAGGTTGGAATTAGGGTTTTTCATACATATATATATATATGTGTGTGTGTGTGTGTGTGTATGTGTATCACATGTATGTATATGTTTATATGTATATAAAGAGGCTGGGAATGTAGTTTGGAGCCAAATTGTGAAGGATTTGAAATGCCCAACAACACAGTTTACATTTAACTCTAGGATTAATAGGAGATCTCAAGGAAAGTAGTTAAATGGTCCAACTTTGCTTTAGAAAAAGCACTTTGGCAGCTGTGTAGAGAATGGATTGGAGAGAAGAAAGACTAGAGAAAAAGTGAACAATAAAGATATTTCATGTATGGCCTCAGCTATCTCGTATGAAAAATTAAGATCGATCTTCAGGTTTTCCAGCTCCAAATATCATTCCTTTTATATACATAGATGTATGTATATGTATAAATGTGTGCTATCATTTTCACTTTATGTGATTTCAAGAACACAATAATTCACATTTTTATTATTTCTTTATGACCCATCTCCCAATAATTTGATCCTTTACCCCAGGTCTCTGGCCATCTTGTTTTTTATGTTCTCTGATTGTCCAAAGAATGCCTCCTTTGCATGAAATTCTTTCTTACCTTGGATTTTAGATATGGCTAAATTTGGAAGGAAAAAAGTTAAGGCTCATTTAGCTCAAACATTTTCTTAGAGTTATAATTCTAAGAATTTAAAACAGATAGACATGTTTTTGCCATTTCCTTTGGATTTCCAAACATTTCTAAGAAGAACTGAGCTTCTTTCTTTCTTTCTTTCTAGCTGCTTTGGCAGAGTAGAAATGCTAAGTAGGGATGCAGAAACAGCTCATCACAATTATCCTGCTTTGAATTGTTACTGTGTTAAAGTTAACACTCTATACTACTAATTATACATATATATGTGTATGTATATATGTATGTATGCATATGTATTTCCCTGTGCTTTCTTGCTGAACAACTAAGGCAAAATTTTTATGTCACAAGATATATGATAGTAGAACACTAATGTAACAATTGGTAAACAACGTCACAGGCTATTTCTCAATCCAGTGATATCCCTTAGGATAACAATTATAACACCAACAGCTTCAGCTTGACAAATATGGTTAATCACATGTGAATTAATAAACAGTACTTGGATGCTGGAATAATAAACAGTACTTAGGGCCAACCTTGCACCAGAAATTAGACACAACTAGAAAATATTCCACATGTTGAAGACTTCCAACTCCAAATTTCTAGGTTCTTTGGAATGGTGAAGTGCAGATTCTGTGATCTATTCATTCAAGATCTCTAATGGATAGGGATCCCCTTCAGAGGAGATATGCAATTACCTCCGCATGCCCTCTATCTCCAATAAGATTTATTCATATTCTGTGAAGAGGCTAAATTAAAATACAATTTGATATTTTTCCTTCTGTCGATCAATAAACATTAATTAAACATGTTATGCACCAGGCTTTATGCGAAATGCTAGGGACGTAAAAGGAGGCAAAAGGCAGCCCTTGCCCTCAAGAGGAAGATAACAAAACCATGTACAAATAAGCTATAAAAGAAGACAGTCACTAAAATGTAGAGGAATTGGGGAAGGTTGCCCATAGAAAGTGGGATTTTAGTTGGGACTTAAAAACCAGAGAAATCAATAATGGAGATGAGAGAGAAGAGCATTCCAATGTTTGCTCAGGGAACACAAGACTGGCAGGAGATGGAATGGGTCAAAGGAAAGTTTTACTCTGAGGGTGCAGAGTAGGCTAAGGCTACAGGAAGTTTTGAGGTTATTGACACTGAACATCTCATCAAAAAAACACATAAGAAACCATTGTAGGCCAGGCTGGATTCAGATGAGTTTAGTAGCTCAGCTTTGAAAATGGAACAAAGTGAGATACTAATATAATTTAAGAGTTAACAAAAAGAAGTATACTTCCATAACTTGCAAAGGATATTCAGAAAACCTGCGTTATTGGATCAGTTGGGTACCTTTGTGATGGCCATAATGTGGCTTTAATCAGAAGCTTGAGGGAGCAACTGGTAACTTCTCCCTGTTTTAGTTTTATACTTAGTAGACCAAGACTAGAAACATAGTAGTCCCCAGAGCCAATCAAGTCTCCAGTATGATTTCAACGCTAGTCTGGTAGATATTGCTTTTAGTATAAAAATCTGCACAGAAACAGTCACAATTGGAAAAGGTAAGAGATCTGCAGAGGGTATTCATATGTGTAGGCCATGGCACTACTCAAGTCAGATTCGTGACTTCCAATGTAGTTTTCATGGATCTCTTTCAAAATTATAATACCTGGATTTAGAATTTTATTTTTAGGAAACAACTAGGTTGTGCAATGGATAGAGCATGAGCTTTGGAGTCCAGAGAACCTGAGTTCAAATCCAATCTCAGACTATTACTAGCTGTAATGACTCTAGGCCCAAGCCAATTAACCCTGGTTGCCTAAAAAAAGGAGAAGAAAGAAAAGGAAGGAAGGAAAGAAAGGGAAGAAGGAAGATAGGGAGGGAGGGAGGAAGGAAGGAAGGAAGATAGGAAGGAAGCGAGAACAGAAATGTATTTTAAAGAAGCTTGCAATTTGTTTTCTTAATTCTTGGACATTAAAAACATTATATTCATTTTCTTCCTTCTCTTATGACTTGTACCTCTTCAAAAAAACTTATCACTCTTAAAATCATGAGGGAATCAAGAAACAAAAAAAAATGAGTCCATGCTATGCTTTGAAACACAAAATGGTTCTTAAAAAACAAACAGCAGAAACACTGTCTTCCTAATAATGAGTTGAGATAAAATAAATAATTATGGAAGCAGTAAGAAGAAATATTGGCTTTACATTATGATAGCTCCAGATCCCAAAGAATGTATTCCCTCATAAGTATTTATTAAGCAACTACTATGTGCTAGTCACTATGCTAAGCAATGAGGATATAAATACAATGGTCAGTTTTAGAGAAATTGATTCTTCTAGTAGACTCTTGAACTAAATAGAGCAGTTATTATTACTCCAATTAACAAATGAGAAATTAAAGCTTAATCCTTGTTTTGTTTGTGATGTGGACATTTTTGGCAGGTCTGATATAGCCTATGTATACCTCAGATTTTGAAATAAGATAAAATGCATGGGAAACCAAAGGTTGGAGGAAATTAAGATATAATTTGTTCCCATTAAGTATTTTAATTAATGGTCCAGGGATCTTCCAATTCAGTCAGATTCAAAAGTCAGAGTGAGCAATTATTAACTAAATAAATAATGTGGGGACTGCTGGGTGGCGGTCAATAAAGCATGGGCCCTGGAATTAGGAGGGTAATCTCAAATATGGCTGTGTGACCATGGAAAATCACTTACTTCCAATTCCTTCCCAAAAAAGTATGTGCTGTTCCTGTCCTCAAGGAGTTTATATTCTATTGTTTAATTTTTCATGACTGAAATCTTTGCTCTGTTTTTCCAAAGAGCTATTAAATAAAATTAGAATTCTCTGGGTGCTAATATTCAGATATCACCGAAACTCTTCTTTTGTGTTGCTGTGACAATAAGTTTCATTTCTTTGGGAACTGAAAGGAACCTTGGAAGGTTCCTGTGAGGGTAATTGAATCAATGAGTCTCTGGAAATAAGATTAACTGAGCTTATATTTGGAACATGGATGAAGGCAAGTGAAAAAGTGGGAGACAGAGTGGGGAGTGGAAAAGAAAAGATTTGTCTATGGCAACCTCATCATCTGTCCCTTCTCTTTTTTTCCTTTTGCTTAGCTTTGTCCTTATGAACACTCTTGGTCAGCCATGTTTTTATATGGTGGAATATTGTTTAGAATAGACTATCTGAGTACCAAGATCCAAGGCTTTATCAGCTATGTATAGGGCTGTTGATGAACGCCATAAACTCTACTTGGGCAAGAAGGTGATCAGGATGTATGGAGTAGCTTCTAACAACTTTCTTTTTAATTTTTCTTGTTCAACAAATCATGTGGACACAGTAGTATTGTGTGTCTGTGTGATATAAAAATAAAATATTGGTTGCAATGAAGGAAATTGTTCATCAGTGAAAGGATGATAGGGAAACCATTGAGAGAAAGCCTTAGAATTTTCAACTAATTGGAGCAATGTTTTGTTTTCATGCCCCTGGAGCAATATTGAATGGGAATTTGTTGGTAAATGGGAGAATAATGTGAATTTTTCATATTAATCACCATTTGGTAGATAATTAAATTATAGCATCCTTTAAGAAATCTCACAGTTATACAAGGAGACTCGTGAAGAAAGCACTTTCTTCATGGCTGGTGGCTTGAGTATTTTGCCATCTGGTGGAAAAATTGTATATTACATACCTCTACTGATTAATTAACTAATTTATTAAAGACTTTTCTGAATGCTAATATATTCTGAATTCTAATATAATATATAATATATAGCAAGTTGGTTTGGAGACTGGCATGGATTGCTATTGCTGCTATAGCATTTAATGTCATTTGAGATACCCATCAAGGGCACACATAACCTATACTTTTACTACATGATATAATGACAACATGGCTTAATGAATAAAGTGTTTTGATTGCCTGCATCTACAAAGGATTCTTGGAGAATGATTTAAGTGAGTCGGGCTATCTTTTATATGAGGAACTACCCCATTCCATATGTATATGGAATTTTATACATTGCCAGGTAATCCCCTGCTTTATTATTGAAGGAATTAATGGGGAGGAGGAAATGAAATAGCTAATAAAAAATTTTATTAAAAAGTAAGCACAGAATCACAAGGAAGAATATGTAATGAGGTTATGTGTGCTTCAAAGGGACTCTAATATAGCAGTTTATTGAATGAGAAATGAATGTGACTAACATTGTTCACAATACCATGAAAGTGGGGTGTAAATTAGGACTGTAAATAGATATGGGCAGTACCTTCTTTTCCATATTTAAATTGAATTAGCAAATGTCCAATTATATCCTATTATAGACTTTTATGTGTATTTAATCTTTATAGAGGCAATATTACATAGTAGAATAGAAAGAGGGCCATCCTTCAAGTCAGAAAAGCATTTATTCAAGATCTGTCTGTGATACATTCTAGATGGAAATCATGTCACTTGTTATGTCCTGGTTTAGAATCTCAGAGTTCTGAATATAGAAGTTCTTAAGCTTTCTCTCCTTAATCTTCCTCCCTGTCTTTCTCTTTCCTTCTTCTCTCTTTTTCTCTCAATATATATATATATATATATATATAGAAAGATACATAGATAGAGAAAGACATATATGTAGATAGTGATTAATGAAATATATGTCTCTTTCTCTCTCTCTCTCTCATCCATTTTCTCATAAAATCCTCTGGCCACCTGGTGAAACCAAGGACTTATTTAGAATAATGTTTTCAACACGTAGAATATGTATATTTTAAAAAGAAACCAATTATTTTGAAATATAGTTTTCAACATATTTTTCCCATCCAAGATCCTAAACATTGGGAGGATAACCTCGTATAAATCACTTAATTCCAATTACTTCCCAAAAAAGTATATGCTGTTCCTGTCCTCAAGGAGTTTATATTCTATTGTTTAATTTTTCATGACTAAAATCTTTGCTCTGTTTTTCCAAAGAGCTATTAAATAAAATTAGAATTCTCTACGTTCTAATATTCAGATATCACAGAAACTTTTCATTTATGTTGCTGTGACAATAAGTTTCATTTCCCTGCAATCTCTTCACTAACTCCTACGTGACCATGGACTCAGGGTTATGAATCTCTGCTCTAAACTATAGATGTGTTGCTGATCTGCATTTGTGGAGAAAGTTTTTGTGTGCTCTAACTTTTAAATTTTTATTTTTAATTGATTAAATAAAACAAACATATCCATATCATAGTACAATAAAAAGATGATTGTACATGAAATTGCAAATTTATTATGTACAACTTGCTATTCCTTTCAGATATACAACAAAATACTCATCTAAATTTCCTTTTTTCCTTACTTCTCCCACCCTAGAGATGGCTACCATTAGACACAAATGCTAAAAAAAAATCATATGCCCTGATTAAATATGATTATAATCCCCTCAAAGCAAACAAACAACTTTTAATGGTAAGAAGGATGTTAGATTTGTTTTTTCTTCAGTTTTTTTGAATCCAAGGAAACTAAGTTATCTCACCATCTGTTTTATTTCTCTCCAACTGAAAAAAAGAAACTCCTACACCAAACTGTACATTGACCCAAATTAATTTTGCAAACTGAACTGACATCACATGATAGTTGTGTTTGCCCTGCAGCCAATTATTACCCTAAAATATCTTAAATGTCAATAGGATGACCTTTTTTGGCTTATTTTTAAGAGCTGTATTTATGTGGAACTAAAAATCTTGAAATGAAAATTGAAAAACTGATCCCCAAAGAAAATATTCCCAAACATTTACGTGTTTAAATATGTGTAGGTGGACTATGACTTTTTAAAGTTCATTTAGCTTTTTTAAACACATATAATACAAGAATTTATCTTCATTTGTCAAAATGGAGAATAATAAACTTTATTATAATGTAAAGTGTCTCATTGGGAAGCATGGTTTATTTTAAAATTTGACACTTCTAACCCTTAGAGTATAAAAAAAAAATCACTAAGGATCTTTTTTTTCCGTAGGAAAATGGCAACCAATGATAGCATAGTTGATTAAAGAAATGGCTAATCAACCTCTATCTAGAAAAATATGCCAGCATGCCTTCTTCAACAACTGGTTTAAGAAACCACTTTTTAAAGGGGTTACTAAAATTATAGATCAGAGGAGTGTTGTTGATAAAGCTTACCTTTACTTATATATATATATATATATATATATATATAACATAACATTAATATATAAATTAATATAATATAAATAAATAATGTAATATAAAATATACAAAAATACAATTATGACAAAAAATGGACATGTGGGCTATATAATAATAAAAATAGATGAAATGGAACTATATGAAAAGGAGAATACAAAGAACAATTTTAATAGTGAATACTTCTTGCTTGCTTGATTGGTTTGTTCAGCTGACTTGGCTAGCAGAGTCTCCAAGGAGAGTCCTGTTATTTAACATTTTTATGAATGACATGGATAAAAGTGGAGTTGCCATGCTTATCAGAATTACAGATGACAGAACACTGGAAAAAGTAGTTCCTCAGCAGGTGACAGCATTCTGAAAAGATCTTGACAGGTTAGAGCACTGGGCTGCATCTATTAAAGCTAGGTTCACTAGTCCTGGGTTCAAAAAATCAATTTCACAAGTATAATATGGGAAAGGGATTGTGGGAAAGCAGTTGTGCTGAGAAAGATCTGAGGATTTTAGTGAATTTCATGCTCAATAGGAGTCAGTAATGTTATGGAGGAACAAAGAAGCTGACGAGATCTTGGGTGATTTTATGAGTTATAGCATCCAGATAAAAGAAGGTGAGCATTGTTTTGTGCTTCATTTTGTCCAGATCACATCTGAATTAATTTTCTTAGTTCTGGGTGTCCCATTTTTAACAAGAATACCAGTAACTTGAAGACCAAGCAGAGGATGACAATAAGAATACTGAAAGTCCTTGAGCCCATGGTGTATGAGGATCATTTAATCAGTTATGAGAAGAGGAGGAGAATTAAGGGGCACATTAAACCTGTCTGTATTTGCTGAGCTGTCATATGGAAGAAAAGTTTCTCTTCTTTTGGTCTCAGCAGGTAGAGGGATGGAAGAACAATATATGGAAGTTAAAAATGGACAAATTTAGGTATGGTTAGGAAAAAAACTTTCCAAACATTAGAGCTATCCAAAAGTGGATTGAGGTGCCTCAAGAGGTAATGGCATCCTCCCTAGTGGAGGTCTTCCAGCAGAGACAATTATTTGTCAAATACATTATAGTGCGTATTCCTTTCAGAGTGGTGCATGTGTGCAGTGAACTACTTTGCCATTAGGGTGCTTTTCAACTAAAAATTATATGAATCTATGGTAAGAAGTCCAACTTATATATACTTTTTCATATATATGTATATATATACATACACATATGTATATATATATATATATATCTGCCTCTGAGTTTTCTTACACAAAATGACTACATGTTATTACACAAAATTGTTCATATGTAATTTCTAATAGATTTCATACCATCTGAGAGAGGGGACAGGGAAAGGAGGAGAGATAAAATTCAGAACTCAAAATTAAAGAAAAAACAACAAATTATAAAAATGCTTTATACATGTAGGAAAAAAATAAAATACTAAAAAAGAAATCTTGGCATAGGTCTTACATCTTTGATTGGTGTGAGAAATCCATGTATCTTGAAATACATCTCAGTTTTAAAAATGCAAATTGTGCATAATCAAATTAAATTCTTATCTAAAACCCTACAGGTGAAAAATATTTTTAATTAAAAGATGCTCTATTGGAGGAATTACTTAGGGACTAAATATTTGTTGAATCCAGTTGAATACTGTCATCAGAAAGTTACTACATACATGAATACTACATGAATAATGGAGAAGTTCATGAAAGCGATTCACTTAAAATCACATTGAAAGTCACTTGACCAGATTTAACTCTGTTAGATGATTTAAAAAAATTTATTTATTCAACCTTCAAAACCTACTTAGGTTGCTAGCCAGACTTTATTTCTTGGACAAGACCCTCTTTTCTAAAATCCTTAACATCACGCATGTTTAAAATCCCCCAAATGTGCTAGTGTATTTTTAAAGTGTTATATCAAATAGTAAGAGGATGATCATCTTGAAAAATGTAATAGCAGTATAAAATTCTACGTTCAGATCTTATATCAAATGGTATCTTATTCTGTTCTTTAAAAAAAATTGCTTCTGAGAGAAAGGGCTGGAAATAGTCATAAAATCCTCAGTTTGGTTTTAGTAAGAGATTTCTCTCCCCTGCCCCCATCCTCTTGCTGAAACCCTAACTCTCTGTAGATGTTCATTAGCTAACAGGAAGCTATCTATTACTTCACTTTTTTATTACTACCATATTCCATTTCATCTGGGATTTCATAATATTTCTCTTTGGCATTGTCATACATATAAAGAGATAATTAGATTGCATATCCCAGTGCACAGAAGTGGGGGGGAAGTGTTCCTCCAAGACACTGCTTCACTAAATTTCCTCTGATTTCAATAACCTCCTTGGAGCACAAGATCCTAATTTGTCATTTGGGTCCATTAATCTCCACTGGTTTACTTTGGGGTCAAATGAAGCCATATTGAATTAATGCATTCCAAGATTTACCACAAAGTGTTCTCTAAGGACGATGAGATAATGACTGCCAAATTCTTTCATATAAACCTTTAAATCATTATCTCACAGAAAGACTCAACTTTGGCTGACCTAAATGACTGTATTTAAAACAATTCATGTAACTATGTTGCACTCTAAAATGAATATTGTGAGTCTTATTATTTACTTTTGAGGTAATCTGTAATAAAAATTAACCTTTTTGTGGCTGTCACTAGCATTATACAAAAACTTTAAGCACAAGGATATTCTTATACACAAACCAGTTTAGGAAAGAGCATTAAGTCAAGTAGCCAGTGTCTTTTGAAAAAGTAGAATAGTTAAACCTAGTCAAAAAATTAATAGCTAACAGGTTGATACAAACCGAAGAACAATCTCCATACTCTGGTACAATGCCCTCATCAGTCTGGTACCAACTTCTCTCTCCAAACTTATTCCTCATATGAGCTCTGGGCTCCAGATAATCCATCTATTCATTATTCTATGAATCTACCACATGTATTTCTTCTGTACTACATTCATCTTTGCTTGAAATATTTTCCCCTTTCATGAATTTCTAATCTTTTCTTCAAGGCTTACCTGGAAACCCATCATTATGAAGTTCTGATCACAACAGACCAATATGATTTTCTTTTTTTTATATTATTATGATGCATGTACTTTGCTTCAGTTCAACCAGTTCCTTCCCCCTTACACTGGTTATTTCTTCCTAAAGGACAATGGAAAACTCAGGAGTCTATAATCACAACCTATTTTTAAGACAAAACATGTCATTATATGTTTTCATCACTGCTGTTTCCATTAGCTGTACTGCTACATAATTGGGGCATTTGCATCTCAGCCCAATAGAAATGCTCTCAGATTTTTAACACATGCTCAGGAGCACTTGCCAATAATCCAGCTGATGTGCTTAAATTCTCACTGAATTATTCCTCCTATTTCTAAATTGACTTCCTCTCTCCTTTAGGACCACTGCCTCCCTCAAATCCCTCAATGAATTCTCTCACATAGAAATCACTCCTTAAGAACACTTTTCAAACATACTCCACCATGGTGCTAGCTCTCTGTATATACTACCACAGTCACCATTTATAGACTTGTCTCTAAACATCAACCATAAACCTGATGCTACTTCCTGGGACATTCAAATTACCCTGAGAATTGAAGATACCCTTCAACTTCTACCTTCTGTTGCATTTCTTTTGACTGAATGGTCATTCTCTGACTTGTTCCTTAAAATTCTGCTCATATTCTTCTTCTTTATTCCTTGCTCTTTCCCTTTCTCTTCCTCTTCCTCTTCTTTTTCCTCCTCCTCCTCTTCATTTTCTTCTTCCTCCTTCCTCTCCCTTCTCTTACTTCCTTCTCTTCTTCCTCTCCCTCTCCTTTTCCCTCTTCCTCCACTACTTCTTCTTCCTCTCTTTTTTCCCCCTCTTCCTCCTTCTCCTCCCTCATTTTCCTTGTTCCTTGTTCTTCTTTTGGGGTGCTAGATCATCCAGTGGAAATAGTACTGCCTTTGGACTCAGAGTACTAGGGCTCAACCCCTCCTCCCTACTACATGCATGATTTTCATCAACTATAAAATGGGCAATATAACTCATAGGGTTCTTGTGAAGATCAAATGAGATAATTTAGTGTACTGCTTAGTATGTTGCCTGGCAGGTTTCTGTCTCTAAGTCTATTTTCTTATTTCTTGGGACTACTTGATTAGCACATAGCACATTCTGTATGATATCTTTTTTAAAAGGGCACATATTGTGTTACATTATTGTATTTCCCTAATTAGACAATAAAAACCTTCATGGTAGGAGTCATGACTTAGATTTTCTGTTACCCCAGCTCTTAGCACTATACTTCACATAGTGTTGGTGCTTAATAAATGCTGCAAATGGGCCAGATTTATTCATATACATACAGCCTCAGTCTAGGATATATAAATGTTATGGACCAAAATGGACCTTATATGTTTTAAAACTAAGAATTTCTAAAAGGATTAACTGAGAAATGGTAACAAAAATGTATATTTTTAGTGTGTGTGTGTGTGTGTGTGTGTGTTGTATATATGAGTTTCAGGAGGGAAGTGAGTCTATTTTTAAAAATCAGATTATTTTATTTCTTCCCCAGTAGATAATGCAACATGTTCTCATGCCTCAATAGAATTTCTAGAACAGGATTTCAATGTTGCTGCAATAGGTAGCAGGGAAATTAATTAATTAATTGATAAGCACTTCTATCTTTTAATGATCCATGATCTTAACATAGATACTCTCTTACCTATTTACTCCTTCCATGTCCTCTCATTAATCCTCACTGAGAGATCCCAATGGATGGAAGTCTTTTTTTATAATTTCTTGTCAGCACACAGATACTAGAGTAGTACATATGTATTCTTGCTCTTATGAAGTGCTTACTCTTTCAATTCCAGTCAATAATTTCTTTTATATTATATTTCATTCATATATTCCTCATATAAAAATGAGGTTTTTAATGAGATAATCATTTATTATAACAAAACTTCCCTGTGCTCCCTGGGTAGAGTCACTGTGACCTGCAATGCACTCCTTTTAATCTCAAGATCTTCAACATGCATAAGAAACAGGGATTCCATCAATAAAAATGACATTTGATGATTCTATTTCAAATACATTTATAAATAAAAGATTTCCTGAAATAGGATTTCTTTCCAAAATCCATAAATATTTATATTAATAACATTTTAGAGAGATTATTCCTTCACTAAATGAAAGAAGAAACATTAATCAGGTTAAGTGATGCTCATGTTTAGCATTTTCTGAGAAATATTCACATAAATGATTTCTCGGGATTTCAATTTTCTTGGCTATTTTTTTTTCTGAATTCATTCCTATCATCTGATGGCACTTCTCATCAGAGAGTACATATATAACTTCTACCACTTGGCATGTAACTTAATGAAAGAATAGGTTGTCAAACCAGTGAATATTCTAGGGGGTGACAATCATTCTTTTGGTCACAATTTACATATGGTTATGAGGAAGGAAGTGAGATGAGAGTCTAAGTGCAACATATCTGATTCAAAGGTAGGTGAGATTACTTCCAGATTTTGGTCCCAAAGTCTACAAGGTGGCAATAGATACCATAGATGTGAAATAGTTTACTCACATTCACTTAGTTTAGAAGAAATGAATGGAGAATTAGAACCCAGATTTATAGATGCCCAATCCAGTTCTCTTCCTATTATCATACTGTCTCTGGAAAGAGATAAAGACGTAATTTATGAAGAAAATAAAATGTAGTTCACATTGTCCCCTCTAAAAAAATTAAATGTCCCCATATTCAGAATGTCATAAATCCAAAGAAGAGTATGAAAAATCTAAAAGATAAAATAATCCCAGATTATGTCTCTCCAGACTAAGATTGAGGTCTCCTTTTGCTAAAAGTCATATCCCAATCACTCTATCTTAATTCTAGTACCTTCCTTCTGCAAAATATTTCCTGTTTTATGTTGTATACATAGATTACATATTGTCTCCTCCACTGGATTTTAAGATGCCTCTGTCTTTTTCTCATTTTGTATCCCTAGCCCTTAGCACAGTGCCTGGCACATAGTAGGGACTTTATAAATGTTTGCTGATCAATATTATAACCAATGAATTATTATAAGCACTATGACCTTTACACTGTTCCTAACTGATAAGATAGAGAAAATGCAAAGAGGATGTCTTTGTCAGCATGTCCACGTCCTCGGTCCATGTCATTATTAAACACAAGCTTTAAAGTAGTTAGCAGAGAGGATTATCTTCTCATATTCTTAATCCAGCTCCTTCCTTCTGGTTCTTGCTTTGACCATCTGAAAGATGACTACAGTATTAGAAATATTAAATCATAATAGCACTGAACCTTTGTAACTTTAAACCATGATGGATTCCTACATTTACTTGTAATTTGCTAAGTGCAATATTAAGTCACTACCAATACATCAACAGGTCTGATGGCTTATTTGTGAAATGAATAAGAAAACAACTTGTTAGCCACTTGTCCAATAGGCACTATATCTCACAAGAACTCCAGACCAACAGGATATTTATAAGAGAAAAATAGAAAACCCCCTCCCAAATATGGAAGTTAACAACATTTTTTATGGATTCCCATCCCATTGGTGATTTAGTTTCTCCTGTCAGCAAGGTGGGCACTCAAGTGCTCTGAAACAGTGATCTACTAAATGGAGCCTATCTGGTCTAATAGCTCTTATAAATGATCATTCTGCTCCATTCCCCAAGAAAGGCCTGATTTGTGCTGGCTAAAGAGGAAAGTGTGCTAATTTCATTTACAATAAAAGCCATAATGGGAGAAAGCAGGGTGCCCATTACTCACATACTCTAGTTAGCTCAACGTTTGCTGCTTACTAGAGTTTCTGCTCAACTCAGATCTTAATATCCATTATTAAATCCAGATCCTTTTAAGGAGCAAGCAAAGGCATGGACCATGCGCTCTATTTGCTTGGAGTAAGGTGTCTCATTCCCCATGACCATCCCTAGCATCCCTGGGCATGTTGACCTTAGCTTGCACTTGATCCTTCATAATCCTTCCACTTGTCTTCCTTGTGTTCCTTAGTCATAATAGCCTGGATTTGGCTTTCCAACACCCCCATTCTTATTTCACTGGGACTGAACCTATGGATCATGCTCTACAGTCCTAGAATTCAAGCTCCATGACTCAAATGCATTTCTTTTGAAGCAGCCCAAGAGGGAACTGAAGAGAGAGGTTGTAGATTTGGGGGGTGTCTGGATGGAAGTGATCATTCATGCTACAGGAAAGGAACCAAGACCCTTCCCAGAAGTAGACTCCTGCCTAGGACATAGGACATGGGATTATGTATCAGCAAAGGAGATGGAGGGAATAGTCAGATGTGAAGGAGAACTAAGAAAGAACTCTTACAAAAACCAAAGGAAGAGAGAATATGCAAGAAAAGAGAAAAGAACAGGTAATGGTGACCACTGCCACAGAGGTTGCCGGAGAAATCTGAGACAGTGTAAGAGTGAAGGAAAGGCTATACAGTATTTGATCATTGGTGACATTGGAGAGAGAAGTTTCAGTCCAGAATTGTGTAAGAGCCTCGATTTCAAGGGGATAAGGACTGGGAAGTAAGCAAGTAGAGACAATGAGTATGTTTTATAGATGTGTTTTATATATTGGTTGTGAAATGACAGTGACAGGGGGTGACAACTTGAGCATATGGCAGGATCAAATGAAGGTTTCTTAAGGATGGGAGAGATCTGGCCAGATTTATTGGTGGCACAAAGTGATCCAGGGGACAGAGACTAAATATTTGGAAAAGAGGGGATCTGATCAAAAGAATGGAAACAATGATAGCCATCATAATGGTAGAGTGGACAAAGAAGTTGAGTGGGAGTCAGAAAATTGGATTTCAATTCTGACTTTGCATTTACTATCTATGCAACTTTGTGGGCAGCTTCTCTGGCCCCCAGGATCCTCATCTATAAAACAAAAGGGCTGAACTCCCCATACAAGCTTCTTGTAGTTCTACAACCCTGTGGCCCAATTAATAGATCAAGATTTCAGTGCCAAAAGAAAGGCTGGAGACCAATCCCTTTGCTTAAAAAGGTCGCATATAGTAAATGATAGAGCTAGGATTTGAAAATAGGAATATCTTCTGCCTCCACAGTCAGGTTCCTTTCCACTATAACACAACAGCAATTACAGCAAACAAAGCATTTTGCATGCATTTCATTTGGTCTCACAATAAAATGCTACAGATATTATTATCCCCATTTTCTGTATGAGGGAACTAAGGTTCCATCACAAGAAAGTTGCTTTAGGATTTGGATTTTTTTACCCAACACCTAGTGAATTATTTGGAGCATTACATACCCAATAAATTAAGGTGCTATTGATATATGAATTTCTACTTTTAAAAGTAAGACCAAGTGATATACCAACCCTGTATCCATTAATGTTGGTGATGTTGTTATTATTATTGATACTTACTATAAACTGAAACTCTAAGGACACTGTATAGTTTGGGAGAATTTTCCTAAGTAAAAAGACCTTTTTTTGGTAATGAGGTGATACAATGGTTAGAAATCTAGTCCTGAAATCAGAAAGACCTGAATTCAAATTTTACTTCATACACTGAAAAATAAAGAGCTGTATGTCCCTGAACAGGCCACTTAACTTTTGTCTGCCTCAGTTTCTTCAACTGTAAAATGAGAAGAATAATTGACCATACCTCCCAGGATTGCTTTGAGTATTAGATGAAGTTATATTTGTAAAGTACTTGGTATAGCTCTTGGCATACAGTAGGCATTTAATGTATGCTTATTTCCTTCTTTATTAAGTATATAGTCCGATGTACTCCTTTTTCTTGAACATTGAGTGAAGTGTTTTCTTTCACTAAAACAGATCATGTAACCTCCAAAATTTGCTCATAACAATGCAGCAGGAATTCCTTATCTCCTAATATCTTCAAAATATATCCCCCTCAATATATACATATCCACTAAAATAGCAGCTTCCACTTAGGTTTTTCACAGGGCATTTATTAGTATCCATGTGATGTAAACTGTGCATCCTAAAATAAGAACACTGACTCTGGAAAAAAAAAGGAATTATGTTCACTCCTCCCTCTCAGACTTACTGTGTGACTTTGGCCATCTTAATCTGTTTGAGTGTCTGGTTCTTCATATGTAAAATGAGATTTAACTGGATGGTCTCTGAGGGCTCTGCTTCTGTGAGTCTGTGTGTCATGGCTAATTATCACTCATCAGAGATAGTCTAGAGCTCAGGAGTTCAACACCTGATATATTAGGGTTCTTGCTCTTCCAGTGGGATTTTTCTGATAAAATCAGACATGTGAATCAGAGCCTTGTCACGTTATAAATGGAACAACCCAATCATAAACCACACTGCTACCAAAGTCTTACCCTGTGATCCTCAAACAGATACTGGAACTTGTATTGGCTTGAGAAGAGTGGGGCTAGAACAGAAAAAGCTCTATGGGTCCTGAGAGTTGTGTCCTTCATCTGGATACAAGGATTCTTAATCTTTTTGCATGTGGTCTATAGATCCTTTCTCTCAATAATACTTTTAACTGAATCAATTTAAATAAATACTTTTAAATTAAAAAGGAAACCAATTATTCTGAAAGTTACCCAGATATTAAAAATGAAATAAATTTATAGACCCAAGGCTAAGCCTCCCTGCCTTAAGCAACATTCATTCTCCCATACTCATCGTCCATGAGATTTGACTGACTGCCATTGATCCTCTATAACATTTACATTCATCAATCAAGCAACATGCATTTATTAGCCACCTTCTACATGTCAGGCGCTCTGCTTACCTTGGAAATATAAATACCATAACATCCTTCTATCAACTCAACTAAAATATAGGTGAGACATATAATTGATTTTGCTTTCATCTTTGAATGGAATAAATATAATGTTTGCAGTATAACTTCATTGACAGAATACTAGCTGTTAACTGATTGGGAACAGGTAAGAGCATGATTTCCTCTCTAGCTTTTGAAATTAATCAGAAAGTGTCAAAGGTGAGATTTGAACCAGTTTCCTGACTCCCAGTCCAGCACTCATCACCAAATTATATTTTCTCTTTTTTAGTAAATGCATTATTTACTTTTAACATTCTTTTATTTTTAAATTTTGAGTTCTAAATTCTTTCCTTCCTTCCCATCATTCCCCTTTCCCACTGTGAAGGCAAGTAGATGATATAAATTATACATGTGAAATCATGCAAAGCATATTTCCATATTAGCTATACCAAAAAAGAAAACAACAAAAAAGTGAGAAAATTATATTTCACTTGGTTCTCAGAGTTCATCAGTTCTCTCTCTGGATATAGATAACATTTTTTATCAGGAGTCCTTTGAAACCATCTCAGATGATCAGAATAGCCAAGTCTTTCACAGTTGATGACACTGCTGTTACTATTCATGAGAATTTCTTAGTTCTTCACACTTCACTTTCCATTAGTTCATATAGGTCTTTTATGCTGCAGGCTCTGGATCTAACTCTTCTCTGTAACTCCTATGAACCCAGCTCAAAGCTTTGCACTTATCAGGCTCTTGATAAATATGTTGCACATTAAATTTAACTTCAATTGGTAAAGAGTTGGAAAACACAACTTTTGCTTTATTTTCCCACTTATATACTCCTTAACTAGAAGAAGTAGATTGATCTAAATAATAAAAACTTTGAGCAGGTTATTTTATTTTCATTTTCAAGGCCAAGCAACTAACTAGAAAATATTAATAAAACTTCTGAAAGAAGGCAACTTACTTTTCAGCAGAAATATCCTCCTGGCATTCTGATCTCATTAGTTTCTAAAATGAAAAAGCTATTTGGAAAGCATTTGGATTAAAACAAATTGAGTAATAATCTCATATGCAGATACTACTGGTTTATGTTTATGATTTTAAAAATATTGTGATGTAGGAAACTACATATCAAGCACTTGCTTCAGTCATTATGGTGCCTGTGTTTATCTCAGAGGTAAGGAACTTCCTTGTTGTCCTGTAAATCATGTTGAGGCATTTAATTACATATCACCTTGAAAATAGTCTTTAAGATGTTTTCAAAACAAAATCCGAAAGTTAAGCTTTCTTGAAATTCAGTGTGTTACAGCAGTTTGTGGATATTCCCAAAGATTTACAACTCTTTTTTTTCTTCCTCGAATCTAAAAAGAAAAATTAAATCACATAAAATGGTTTTTTCACTTATGGACTAGTTTGCACTTCAGCAGGGGGTTGTCTTCATCAACAATTTTAGTGAATACCTGCATGATTACTGAATGTTAAATGCTGTCCTCAGTTAAATGTCTGAAATTTCATTTGCTTCAATCAGTAAAATGTTTGCGCATGCATATGTAGTGTAGCTTGAATAACTACCCAAGCATAGAATAAAGAAAATAACAAATAAAGATTACCAAAAAAGGATAGGGTGAGTTGAGGGACACAAAATGTGTCTACCTAACCCTGTCCATGGTCCTGAAATAGATTTGAATTTTCCAATAATTTCCAACAAATTCCAAATTTCCAACATTTCTTTGTGTTAAAGTATTATTATATCCAGGAAGTCTTTATTTAAATGCACATGATTCAGTTTGACTTATGTATACATTATCAAACTAGCATGAATTAATCAGCTTTTAGTAGAAGTGTTGAAAGAACCAAGAAGGAGCCTTGGGGAGAGATTTTTGGGGTACAGGTGAAGGAAAAAAAAATATGATCCTTGCCTCCATATATTTGACAGACTACATGTGTATGCATATGTGTCCCAGCAATCCCAGAATGTCCAGCAAAGGATATTTTAGAACAGAAACTATGGAGAAACTATTTCTTGCATGGCAAAGCTACATGGGAAAGTATATATTTATTTGTCTTGGTTCCAGAGGCTAAAGCTAGGATCAAAGGATAGAAGTTTAAGTAAATTAATTTCTGTTTTTGATAAGAAAAACATTCAAGTCTTAGTCACTTTTCATTTGGACAATTGTAATAGCCTTCTAATTGATATCTATATTCTTGCTCTTCCCTTTCTTACTGTTCTCCATACAGCAGCTAATCTCTGCTTTAAGACTCAAAATATAGAGTGGAGCTACCTTAAGTGAATTCAAACTTGCCTAGCCAACTCTATATATTTGTCCTCAGAACAGCCTAGATTATACCTCACATCCAGGGATGTGCTAAAGGTGTAAGGAATGACTCACTAAAAATAGATCACAACACATGATTTTAATGTATTATTAATATTTTCTCCATTACTTTCTTAGGTCTAGGCACTCAATAGAACAGTAAATCAAGTCCTGATTTGTAGGGTTTGTCAATTTCCACTGAAATTTTAGCAATCGATTTTACAATGGGATCTGGGCTCCAACACACCCTTATAGTAACATCCCATCCATCCACCCAGGTCATCTTGCCACCTGCCCTGTCATGTATATATTAATAACAATGATTATGATATTTATGTTGCATTTTAAGGTATCAAAGCACTTTACAGACCTCTTATTCGGTTCACAATAACCTTAGAAAATGAGTGTTATCACTATTTCCATTTTACAAATGAGGAAACTGAGGCAGTCAGAGGTTAAGTGACTGTCTAAGATAACACAGCTAGTAAATAGAAAGCTGGATTTGAATTCAGATCTTCCTGACTTATACTCTATCACATTATCCACTGTATCATGTAGGGTCTTCATACACCTACATACCTTTACCCCACCTTCCACCTCTTGCTCTGGGTACAGAAAACAAATGAACAATGTGACTATTTTTAGAAAGGGCATGATAATTAACTGCCCTACAGATTAAGTCACCGTCTCTCTGACTCCCCAGACCAAAACTTCTTTCTCTGCCAAGCAATTAAGTAAGTTTGTAAGTCAGGGTTGGGGAGTGGACAGGAGCCAGAGGTTATACAATTACCAAGGAATAGTCAGAAATAAATCAGACGCCTTGGACCCAGAGAATTTAGCATGTTTCAAAGGGGAAAATGTTCCAGAAATCAATAGGATCAACAGGGCACAGAGTTCACTTTGATCCTATGGCAAAGGTTTCCGGACCCAAATGTTCCTTTGTCTACTTCCACTCAGAATCTACTTTCAAAGTTCCTTCTTTTTGCTAAAGGCACAGCTCTCCCCATTGCCCAAGCTGGAAAACTAGGTGCAATTCTCTCTCCTTCCTCCCTCCCACCCATATTTGATCAGTTGTCAAGTCAATTCTACCTCTGTTTACATCTCTTATAGATGCTCCCTTCTCTCCTCTATGCTGGGTCCTGGGAGCTGTAAACAAGCAGTAAAAGAGATAGACAGCTAGTCAGAAAGAGATTACAGGAGAACCTAAGATGACATTGGGCACAGGACCCTTTGGCATTGCCCATATGCAGTTCCAGGGCAAGAAGTGCTAATTCTTTGTCTTGCAGAGAAGCAGGTCCTCTTTCTGAGTTAAGACCACAAGATGGACCAAGGGAGCAATGACCATATTTCTCCCAAGAAAGCACACACTGGAAACACTAACAACTTGCAAATCACCAAAACTAGCTCTGATAGTAGCATAAAAAGCCTGAAGCTTGAGACAGAACCAGACTGCAGCCAAGTGAGCAGAGCACAATTTTTACATAATGATCAAAAGTAAGCAATAATCTAGGAAACTGAGCATATAATAAAAGAGCTTGACCATAAAACCTACTATGGTCAGAAATGCAAAAGACAATAATCTGAAAATAATTACAAGCAAAATTTCAAATTAAAAAGAAAAGCTTGAATTAGACAGAAGTCTAAGAGGAATTCCCCAGAGAGTTAAAGGGATGAGTGGTAAAAAAATAAATGAAAAAGGAATGACAGTGATGAAAGAAAATAATAACAAGAGAATTAATAGCTTGTTTTTTTTTAAAAGACACAAAAATACTGAAGCAAATAGTATCTTAAGAAGTAGAATTGGCCAAATGTTCAAAAGAGGCACAAAAATTCACTGAAGAAAAAAGAACTTTCAAACACAAGACTCAAACATGATAAATATAACTCCTAAGAATTTTCTCAGGGCAGTTAGGGTGACTCTACATTATCAAAAAACATGAGCATGAATTAATTGTGTTAGGATGATCTGAGGAAAAATGAACCAAGATAGAGGAATGAAGTGAGGGAAAAGAGAAGAAAGTGAAAGAATGGGAGAAAATATCTCACATAAGAGTTATGTAAAGAAGATTTTTTTAATATTAGAGGGGGAATTGGAAAGGTGATGGTGGGCAATGCTTTTATTTTACTCTCATCACAATTGGTTCAAAAAGAAGAAACATATACATACTCAGCTGTATAATATATGAATAATCTAGGAGATATAATTTTCTGGGTAATAACTTTTATTAATTATGGTTAGTAAATAATTAATAAAATGTGGCTTTCTCTCATAAACCAAAAATGATCCATGGAAAACATTTAATACTTAAAAAGTCATTGGAAAAAGAGCATACCTGAAGGTGAAAATCAACTTTGATTGGTTAGCAATCAATGAAGGGGTAGGTATATAAAGAAGAAATGGGCAAATAAGCTTCAGCTCCTGCTGCAGACCCTGCTGCAATATGGACAAATATGAATAAAATATAGAAATATGGGCAAAAGAATCCCCAAACCCTCCTGGTTTTCTCCTTTATAAACTGTGTACCTAACAGAAGATCCTAAGGACAGGGGCTTATTTCCTCAGGACAAAATTTCTTCTGTTCTGAAGTTTTTTGGTTGGATGGGGTCTCAGTCAAGATAAAAAACCGTATACCCAGAGGATGTGAATAATCTCATCTATCAGCAAAGTCCTTCACAAAAACAGAGTTTTGAATGAAGAAATAGAAAGGGAAAAAGATTACTCCTAATTTAATAATTGATTATTTATGTAAGAGAAAATTTTCTTATTTGACAGAGAAATATTAGGAGAAGGCAATAAGAATAAAAGGTAAGGGATAAAAGGGAAGATGGAATAAGATAGGCAGTAGTAAAAAGCTAAACAGACTTGAAGATGGGGAAGAGTAAAAAGAGAGAGAAGAAAATTCAGAAAAAAATGTCTTGGAGGGCAATACACAGTTAATAATCATAATGGTGAATGTGAATAAAATGAGCTCACCCATAAAACAGAAGTGAAAGCAACATAGATTACAAACCAGAATACAATCTGTTGTTTACAAGGGACACACAGGAAAACAAAAGACACACAAGTAAAAGTAAGGGTTGTAGTACAATCTAATATGTTTCAGCAGAGATTTTTTTTTGAAGGCAAGAATAACACACAAAGCAAAAATAGACCTAATTAAGAGGTAATCGGGGAAACTATATTTTGCTAAAAAAAAAAGCAATATAGACAATAAATATAAAAAAAATTACAGCAAATATCTCTGACATGGGTCTTATTTTAAAAATTATAAAAGTCATTCCCCAATTGATAAATGATCAAAAGATATGAACAAATAGTTTTCAGAAGAAATCAAAACTATATAGTCAGATGAAAAAATTCTTTAAATCATTATGGATCAGAGAAGTACAAATTAAAGCAACTCTAAGGTACCACCTCAAACCTATCAGATTGACTAACATGACAGAAAAGGAAATGACAAATGCTGCAGTGGATATAGAAAAATTGGGACACTAATCCACTGTTGCCAAAGTTGTAAACTGGTCTAACCATTCTGAAAAACAATTTGGAACTGTGTGCAAAGGACTATAAAAGTATGCATGCATTTTGATCTAGCAATATCACTACTAAGTCATATGCCAAAGAGATAAAAAAAAAATAGGAGGGGGGGAAACAACTACATATAAAAACAGTGAATATTGAAAAATTACCAAGAACAAGCAGGCTTGAAAGGAGAGAAATGAAAAAATATTCCCATTCCACTTCTTTGGAGAAATGAGAGGTCTATAAGCGCTGCATGATGCATGTATTTTCAGACTTTTTTTCAATATATTTCTCAATTATGCTAATTTCCTTCTTCCTTTCCTTTATCATCCTTAAAAAAATATTTTTTCTTATATGGGATAGCTCTCCAGGAAGGGAAGGAGAGAGGGATAGTGTGAAAAACTATCATGAGATGTAAAAGAAATCAATAAAAATTATTAAAAAATTTAAAAATATAAAATTGTGACCCCTCATTCAATTTGAAGATATTGCATGCTTAGACAGACAATCACTTGAATATAAAAATATGAATGCAGAGTTACATATAATTTTTAGAGTTGTTAAAAGAGTAAATAACTTTGTAAAAATTAAATGGAAATTATAATGGAATTATAAGAATTCCATTAAAAACTTTGCAAAATCACATGATAATATGCAGTCAGAGTACATATTGTTTCTTTAGCATCATGAAATATACTGGTTTTCTTGTGTCATATTACTCTGGAAGGTGGCTAAGCTAAAAAGGAAAAAAAAAGTCATTCTTAGGGATAATAAAAATGGACTACATTCATTTTATAATAAAAACTTCCTCCTTGAACTTGTACTTGGTAGATTTCTTTAATAGAAAACTCTTTAAAAATTAAATTCAATACCTTCAAATTCAAATTTTGATCCCAAAAGCTAAAATAACTGCATTTATAAAGAATAACTTTGAATAATACATTTCTAAAATCATATTTAATACTTGCAAATTTATGAAAACAACCACAAATCATATAGGAGGAAGTCAAGACCTGTCTGCTAATCACTTGACAGAAGTCATTTTAATTTTAATTTAAAAACTAAGATCTTTCTCCATATGCTATAAACAAATAGTATGCAAATTAAGTAATTAAAATGTCTTCACCTTTTGAATGAGGGATTCCACTACTAGATTTATGCCTCATGGAAACCATCAATAAGTTAAAAGTCTCAGTATTCTCTAAAATACTTATAATAACATTTTTTGAGATAACTAAGAATTAAAAAAAATAGAAGCGCATCTATTGAGGCATGGTTAAATAAATTGTGGTAAATAAATATAATGGAATATTATTGTGCACTAAGAAATGATGTGTATAATGAGTACAGAGAATCTTGGAAAAATTATATGAAATGATGCAGAGTAAAGTAAGCAGAACCAAGAAAACAATATGCACAATGACAAATAAAAGACTAACACACCAAAAAAAATCAAAGTAAATGTAATAAAATTATAAAAATTAAATAGAACTTGGAATAGATAGTTATGAAAAGACACCTGAAACCTACTTCTTTATGGAGTTGGAAGGTCCACAGGTATTATATAATGCACATATTTTTGGACTTTTTTCTATATATCAAGCAGTTGTGCTGATTTATTTTCCTTCCCAAAAAATATCATTTTTTGCCACATGGGATGGTTCTCTGGAGGCAGAGGGGAAGAGTGTGATACTATGGTGATATGAGAAACAGAAAATATCAATAAAATGCATTTATAAAAAAATGTTTAATTGTGTTTTTAACATCCAAAAGAAGGGGTCAAAAGTGTAATAGTAGTAACTGGCATATGTGGAATATTTTATACTTGTTTCCTTGTATTTGCTATGTTGGTTCTAAATGGACTCATTTACTTTATAATTCAATACAGAAGAAAGAAATGATCATAAGGGTAACAAAAGAGTTGTTCATGTAAAATGGACTCATTTACTTTATAATTCAATACAGAAGAAAGAAATGATCATAAGGGTAACAAAAGAGTTGTTCATGTAATATGATGGATGGACCTTTCTACCCCAAATTTCTTTTTTCCAGTGGCCTTGTCAGTGTGCCAGAATTCCCACCATTGGCCATTACTTTTGGTAAAGGTACTAAAGACAGCTATTAAAATGCAAATATGCTCTCTGGAACAGGAAACACATTACCCTATTACCACTCAGTCATTTAACAGAAGAGCAAAAAATAGCTCATCAAATTCCCTCCAGTCACCTAGCAGGCCATTATTTAGTGAGGATAATGTGCTGCATTATAGACTCTTGGGCCTTTGGTCCGGAGTGGGACATCAGAGAGCAGTTAGTCCAATCCACTCATTTCCAGAGGAGGGAACCAAGGTCCAGAACTGAGTAAAAGAATATGCTGGAAACATGTGCAGCCAGAAGCTGAGTCCCCTGATTCCTTCTGTCCTGTAATAGAACCTTTACTTAAGTCAGTGCTTGGACAGGAGCCAAAGACAGACCCTTCACTGCACTTTTCCTAATCACTCTCATTCATTCACTTGTTCCCTCAGTAGCCACCTCTGTGACATTCCTAAAGAAGTCTCAGACTACTTGTTCCCCCTGGGAGTAGGGGAAGATTTCTCATGCTTTCCAGGGACAACAAAACGGACTGGAAATTTATTTTTGAAAGCTAACTTAATCTTGTAAGAAATTAAAAGATTCACTTTAATTTTAAAAGACCAGCTACATGGGTTCACAGGTTTTACAAATGTGAAAATCACAGTAGGTATTTCTGCAAGTAATTACACATCATTTATTAAGTAAAAAAACGGCTTTATAGCACTGACATTCACCAAATCAGTGACTATAAGATAATTATAAAATCACACTATCCCACTAACACAGATGAAATGATGATGTGCATGTGTTTTGCTCAATTTTAATGGAACAGATAGGGTGTCGAGGAAATAGAACATGTTCACAAAAGGAAGCCATCTTCAAAAGAACATTTCTCATTCACCAGCCTGCTCAGAAACTGGGCAGGCAGATCAAGTCTTAGAGTTTTTTATTTAGTTTGGGATTCAGTAAGAACTTCTTGCATTTGCCAAGAAAGTGCTCACATTTCCTGCATTCTCTTCAAATGTTCTTTGATAACGGAAAATTTTAAACTCATGGCAGGAAGTCAAACGTGTATATCACTGCCAATAAAAGAGCCTTTCAGCTGCCCTTCAGTGTCCCTGGCACCCTTCCTCCTCTGCTAGATTTACCTTCTTTAAATAATGGAAGAGCTAAGAGACCAGAGGAAAAGCTGCCACATTTCTGTATCTGGCTGTTACATACAGTGTCTATGATGGGAAACAAGAGGGAAAAAAAGATCCTTTTCAAAAGAAAGCAAATCTAGAAAATGGATTAAAAAAACAAGGGGTGGTTATCTATTTCTCTTTTAAAATAAGTATTTCTTTTTAATTTTGAGAACACTGGAGAGGTAGATGAATACATGAAGACCCTCTCTATCCCACTCCCCACCCCATCCCCATCCATGTATACCCTGCTGCTGAAATCAGGTCAGTCCTGCTCCCAAATATTGCCATTCAATGATAATAATATCTGAAATCTCCTAGAACTTGGACTTTCTGAGTTTACAAGTGCCACCATGTGGAAGCCAGCAAACATAACTAGTCTTATATTTTTGCATAGAGAATTTATTTCAGAGCTACTCTCTGAATCTTAGAAAGATTTAATTTTATCATTACCAGAAGTCCTTTTTAAACTACTTAAGCATGACAAAAAATGGGATATTTATCTTAATCTATGAACAGCATTCTTATCTTTCTAAATCGACCCTTCAGACAATTCAAGGAGCATTTGTTGTGGCATAAAGTTCCCCCAGGCTATATCCACTTTATTCAACTTTTCCAGGGAACAGAAAAATATCCCAATTCAGAATGAGAAAAAAAAAATGTTTTTGAAGTAAGGAGGCAGTTACTGGCACAGAAAATAGAGGGCTAGAACTCAAATCTTGAAAACGTTTTTTCAAATCTAAAAGTAGACACTCAGTAGCCATGTGGCCCTGGGCAAGTTATCTTAACTTCTGTCTGCCTCAGTCTGATCACTTGTAAAATGTAGGTAATAATAATAATACCTATCTCAAAGGGTTATTGTGAAAATAAAAGGAGATATTATTTGTATTGTGCTTTATAAACCCTAAAGGCTTACATAAATGTTAGCAATAAACTATGAGTAAACAAGTCATATGCTTAAATACAGTAAGGTCAGTTCTTGGAATTTAATTAGTTGAAGTCAATGAGATCAAAAAACATACTAATTTTGTCTGTTCCCAATAATTCACTTTCAGAGGTGTCTTAAAGAGTTTAAAAATGGAAATAATGAATTCCTTCAACCATATCCAGTGTTGCCATGGTCTCATATTCCTAATTTCATGTGTAATACTAAAATTATTTCAGCATTATAAAGAAAAAGAATAACATGTACACTCTGCATTCAATAGAAATTAAGAGCCAGATTTAGAGTTTTGATAAATAGATGTGAATGGATTGGAAGAGGAAAAGTTAGAGGAAAGAAGAACATAGAAAGATATGACAAAAGTCAAAATAAGAGAAGGGTTTAGACTAGGCTTGTGGTCATATGAGTAAGATGAGAAGAGACAAATGAGAAATGGGGCAACAATTGAAAAGTGGCAACTGATTCAGCATCACAATTAAGTCAAAAATTAATCCCAGTTTCAATCCTGAATTTCTAGGAAAATGGCACTTCTTCCAACAGAAACAGAAAAATATGGCAATTTTAAAGAGAAAGATAAACTCCAGGATGACATTCAGATGGATTCTCTAGTAGACAACTGGATGTGAAAGATTTCAGAGGAGAAATTAAGGCTAAAAATATAGATCTGGGTGACAATCCAAAGTATGATCACCAAGAGAAAAAGCTTGCTCTATTACATGAACAGTCTTAGGACCAAAGAGAGCTGGTTTCAGGTCCTGTCTTTGACACAAGGATGAAGCATAATGTGATATATAAAGTATTCTGATTTAGCATGAAAGGTACTAAATTCAAATCCCATGTCTGCTACTAAATAGTAGTGAGGCTTTTGAAAAATTATTTAACCTCTTTGGGAGTTAGTTTTTTTATTTAGGAAATTAGGGGATTTGGACTAGTAGGCTTCTGAGGTCTCCTTGTACTCTAATTTTTTTTTAAATTTTAAAATAGTGAGAAGAGTTTAATTAAAGAACAATTGAAGAAAAATAGTTATCAAGGGCTAGGAAATTTCTGAATTCTAGTCAGGTTAAAATTGCATGATTTTTTAAAATATTTTTTTCCAATTATATATAAAAACTATTTTTAACTTTCATTTTCAAAAAAAAATTTGAATTATAAACTTTCTCTTTTTTCCCTCTCTACCCCAACCCCCACACTGAGAAGGCAAGCAGTTTGATTAAAGTTAAACATGTGTAGCCATGCAAAACATATTTTCATATTGTTCGTGTTGTAAAAAAAACACAAAAATAAAAATGTTTTCTAAAAATATGTTTTGATCTGCATTGACTCCATTAATTCTTCTTCTAGAATTGGATAACATTTTTCATAAGTCCTTCAGAATTGTCTTGTATCATTGTATTGCTGAGAATAATTAAGTCATCCACAGTTGCTGATCACACAATATTGCTGTCATCTATGTAGAATATTCTCCTGGTTCTGCTCATTTCACATTGTATCAATTCATGTAAATCTTTCTAGGCTTTTCTGAAAGCATCCTTCTCATCATTTCTTATAACACAATATTATGACAACACAATCATAAGCCACAACATGTTCAGCTATTCCTCAATTGTCAATTTCCAATACCTTGCCAACAAAAAGAGAGCTGCTATAAATATTTTTCTATTATAAATAATACATTTTATTAAAATTTTCTACATTATTATATTCTTGCTTTCTCTAGTTTAGCAACTCTTCCAAATATATATTTGCCATCAATCAAAATTTCTTTTCTCACTATCAAACTTCCAAGATTTAAAAATACACACAATTAATAAGCAATACATCAAAATATACAAAAAGAGCGCACTGTACATTATCTCTTTCTAAGATTTCTGCACACACCAAAAGGAAATAAAGAAATGCCAATAGATTATTTCCCCTCTAAACCAAGAGCATTTGTTTCACAGAGATCAACCATATTTTGAAATTTTAATTATAAATTTAATCACTATCGACAAAAAAAGAGAGGAAAAATACCTTAAGACAAACAAGTTTATACAAAAAGAATTAAAGTACAACAAAGAAAATAAGACACTTTTTTTCCATGTCCCCTTCCAGGTATGTTTAAAATGTATTCTTCTTTAGACCTGTTTTATTTTTCTTTTCCCTTTCTCCCCCTTTTGTCCCTTCTTTTTTTCCTTCCTTCTCTTTCTTTTCCTTCTCCCTCCCTTCCATTTTTTCTTCCTTTCTTCCTTCTGTTTTCTTTCCTTCCTTCCTTATTCTGTTTCTTCTTTTTGCTCCCTCTCTCTTCCTTTTTTCTTTCTTCTCCTTTCCTCCTTTACTTCCTTGCTTCTTCTCCATCCTTCCCTTTTTTCTTCTGCTTCTCTCTATTCCTTCCTTTATTCCTTCTTTCCTTCCTTTGTTCTTACTTTTGAAATTCCTTCCTCTCTTCCTGCCTCTTCTTCTTATTCCTTTCTGTCTTTCCATATTTGTTAATGTGTATGCTTTTACTCTGCTTTATCTCTTATAGGTCTTTACATTTTTTAACATTTCATTTTATTATTTTATGGCATCATATTATCCCATTATATTAATATTCTATAACTTATTCAGTCAATTGACAATTGTCAGTTGGGTGTTTAGGCAGTTTCTAATTTTTTCTATTACAAATAGAATAGTTATGAATATTTTTGTATGTTGTTTTTGGAATAGAATTCTAACAATGGAATTGCTAAGCTGAAATGTAAATTCATTTTTGCCTAATTTTCATTTTCCCATATTACTCTCCAAAATGTTTGCATAAGTATATAGTCCTACCAACATTTCTTTACAGTCCCTCTTTCCTCACCGCCATAAAAATATCTTTGGCCTTTTCATAATTTTGTATAATGGATTGAAGGCTAGACCTGGAATCAGTAATGCTTGGATTTGTCCTTAGATACTTGCCATTGGCAAGTCCCAACTTCAGAATGCCTCAGTTTCCTCATCTACAAAGTGGTAATTAATAATCTCCACTTCCTGCAGTTGTTGGGAAGATAAAATAAAATAATATTTTAAAGCATTTTACAAACCTTAAAGCATTCTAAAACTGATAGATGATGATCATGATGATGATGATGATGGAAGAAGAGGAGGAAAAGGAAGTAATAGTGGTAGTAATAGTAGTAGTAGTGGTAGTAGTAGTAGTAAGTAGTAGTAAGTAGTAGTAAGTAGTAGTAGTAAGTAGCAGTAGTAGTAGTAGTTAGTTAGTAATAGTAGTGGTAGTAGTAGTGGTAATAGTAGGAGTAGTAGGAGTAGTAGTAAGTAGTAAATATTAGTAGTAGTGGTAGTAGTAGTAGCAAGTAGTAGTAGTAAGTAGTTAGTAGTAGTAGTAGTAAGAGTAGTTAGTAGTAGAAGTAATAGCAGTAGTAGTAATCATCTACCTGAACCAAGAAGCTGTATATTACTTTAGCTCTCTTATTGATTTTCATAGTTTAGGATAAGATATCCCAAAAATTCATAAGAGGGTTCAAACCAATGTTAATGTTCAATAAAGTGAAACAAAAGGTAACATTTATGCATGTGGCTAATTCCCATTTCCAGGAATGAAACTTAACTAGATAAAATAGCTCTTGAAGAAAAAAGGAGGGAGAAAGACAATATGGATATCGTTATGATCAAAGTCATCTCATCTTTTTAAAAAATCCATGATAATCTTTAGGTTTCCTCACTGTATCATTCAGACAATAATATAGTGTACTTGTCTCATTTTATATTCTTACAGGAAAATATAAAATATACAAAGGTTTCCTTATTGAATATTAATTTTTAAAATGGTCAGGGAATGAAATATAGCAACTGCCCTGATTAAAATGTATTTCATCACATTTTGGAGCCTTCATGAAGATCATTAATTTTGAACTGAAAAGGATCTTAGAAGTCACCTGATTCAGCTCCTTCATTTTCCAGTTAGAGAAAGGGAGATCCAAAGAAGTTACAATAACTTGACCAAAGTGACACAAGAAGTAAGTGGCAAGTATGAAAGTCCTCTGACACCAAATCAATTGCTCCTTCCACCATAATCTTCTGACTTGAAACACCAAATTATTTCTGGCAAATGAATGTTTTATTCTCCTTTGTAAATTGTTACCCTTGGCCTTAAATATAGTGTAAAAAATTACTGGGAAATCTTTGGTCTTTAAAGGCAGGAGTGTCAAACTAGAATAGAAATAGAGGTCACTCATTCATGCATAAGGATGCCTGCAGACCCTATTGACTCAGTCTTCAAATTCATATTCTCTATTTTATTGTATTTTTATTTATTTTGTCAAACATTTTCCAATTACATTTTCCCCTGGTTCCCCAGACTGCTGAAGTCCCAAGCACTTCTGCCAGAGTGCCATCACGCATTACTGCAACACAGAACAACAGAGGAAACCCAAGTAAACAGCCTTCACCTCTGTCTCCAATCAGTCCCTACATCCTGTCAATTCCACCTTGAAAATCTGCCTTCTATCCTTCCTCTCCCTCTGTTCCCATCATACTTCAGGCTGTTACTGTCTCACATCTAAACCATCATAATTGCTGGCTGAATTGACTCCTTAACTCTAGTCTCTTTCTCTAAAAACTCTTCTGACACCCTGTATTGTGGGTCAAAACCATTCTTCCTTATAAGCTATTGGGAAATGATCATTCTCCAACATATACCTTAAATGCCCACCTTTCCATCTCCCAATTAAATACAACATCTTGACCCTGTAATTCATACTCATTCACAATCTAGATGCAGATATTCTCTCTCATAATCTTTCTTTACCCAGTTTGAAATTAGATTTAACAGAAAGAGAATACTTTTGGAACTTGGCTGCAAGTATTAGAATGTGGAAGGAGTATCTGAGAGAAATGTATTTAGAGTAACACATTAAGAAGGAAAGAAGTCAGATTAGGGAACATAAGGACCGAGTAGGTTTCAATCTAAGAAATAAACTGTAATAACAGAGATATGAAAATTGGGGAAAGGAGTGATCCAGAAATCATCTGGGAAGCTCAGACATAAAAGTGAGATGGGAGAAGACCAGGAAGTAAAATAATAGAGGAATAAAGATAAGAATAAGAATAGGTAGAAGATAGTAAAAAAAAAACTCATCAGTTAACTGAAAATATGATTTTTTGAGCACCTGCCATATGCACTGTACCAAACTCTGAGAATTCAAAAAAAAAAAAAAAGGCAAAATAATCCTTGCTCTCAAGGAACTGACAATCTAATAGGGAGAAAACAAGTAAATAACTGCGTACAAACAAGGTACACCCAAATAAATTGGAGATAATCTCAGAAGGAAGACTCTAACCTTATGGAGGACAAAGAAAGCCTTCATGCAGAAATGGGGATTTTAGCTGGGATTGGACAGAAGCCAAAAAGCAGAGCTAAGGAAAGGGAGAATTCCAGGCATGGGGGAACATCCATGAAAATGCAGGGAGCCTACAGTTAAAATGTCTTGGAGAAATAAAAGCAAGGAGTCCAGTGTCACTATCTCATAGATTATGTAGAAAGAAGTAAGATATAAAAAGGGCTGAAAAGCTAGAGAGGACCAGGTTATAAATCACATTAAAGATCAAACAGAGGACTTTCTATTTGATCCTGAAGGTAAAAGAGAGGCACTGAAATTTATTGATTGGCAGTGGGGGGTGGAGAGGGTGACATGGTCAGACTTCTTTAAAGAAGATCAATTTGATGACTAAGTGGAAGTCGGAGAGGAGCAAGTACACTATTCTACTAGTCAAGGATAAGTGAAGTGGACTTGGACCATTGTGGTGGAGGTGTCAGAGGAGAGAAGATCCCAGATGAGAAAGATGTCAATAAAAGTAGAATTGACAGGACTTGACAATCAGGTACGTATGGAGGTGGTGAGAGAATGAGGAGCTGAGAATAACAACAGATTTGTGAATTTGGGTAACTGTGGTACCTTTCACAGCACAGAAAAGTTAGAAAAGTGAGGAGATTTGGAGGGAAAATAATGATTTCAGTCTTGGTCATGTCGAATTTAAAGTATCATTAATGAAGCATTTAATTAGTGATGTGTAAAAGTAAAAGAAGGAAAGTTAGGGCTGGATAAATATGAAAATCATCTTCATTGGGATAATGATTGAACTCATGGTATCTAATGACATCACCAAGCTAAAGAATAGAGAGGGGAGAAGAAGGCTCACAACAGAACCCTGGAAATCCAGCCAAGGAAACGGAGGGATCTAAACTGAGAACCAGAAGAAAAGAATGTCACGAAAGCTGGGGAGAAAAGGCTGATGGATGGTGGCAAAGGCTTTCAGGAAGTCAGGAAGAAAGGGGCAGCTAGGTGGCACAGTGGATAGAGCACCAGCCCTGAAGTCAGGAGGACCTGAGTTCAAATCTGACCTCAAACACTTAACACTTCCTAGTTGTGTGACTCTGGGCAAGTCACTTAACCTCAATTGCCTCAGGGGGAAAAAAAGAGAAGTCAAGAAGGATGAGAACTGAGAAAAGGTCATTAGATTTGCAATTATGATGGACGGATGGAAAATGTGCATACAAAGAGAAAACTATGGAGACTGAATCTGGATAGAAGTATAGTATTTTCATCTTTTTGTTTGTTTTCTCTTTCTAGTGATTTTTCCCTTTTGATCAGATTTTTCTTGCACAACATGACAAGTATGGAAATATGTTGACAAGGATTGTACATATTTAACCTGTATCAGATTATTTGCTGTCTTGGAGAAAAGGGAGATAAGAAGGAAAAAAATTAGAATACAAAGTTTTACCAAAATGTATGTTGAAAACTGTCTTTACATGTATTTATAAAAATGAAATACAATTAGGGGAAGATCATTAGATTTAGCAGAGAAGAAATTAATAACTTTGGAGAGAGCAAAGTCAATGGCATAATGAGGTCAGAATCTGGTCAGTTTAGAGTTAAGAATATTAATTTACTGATCTTTGGCACATCCACATTTCTACTATCCTCCTCCATTCCCCACCCAAAGGATTAGGGGCTAATATTAGCTTCCTATTTTCCATTTTTTGCAGGCCTATATTGAATTCATTCCTGTTGTGAGTGACTGCCTGCCTTCATTTCAGACCTTTAAACATCATCGGTTTCATCAGTTTGCTCTCCATCTCTTCGAACTCTTCTTCCTCCAACTCTGCACTTCCAGAACATTTATTTTGTCTCCATTTTCCAGCTGACCTCCATTTTTATTGTCCTTTTTTGTTCTATTTTAGGTACTTGGTGCTGAGCTGAGCTATGTTAGGGGTGTGTGTGTGTGTGTGTGTGTGTGTGTGTGTGTGTGTGTGTGTATAAACTTATATTGACATAAGGAGATCCCAACCATATTATTGTACTTCCTGCTTCTGTGACCCAATTTTCATCATTTAATCTTTCAAAGCTTTCTATTCATAAAATGATGAACTTGAATTAGATGAGTTCTAACTTTTCTAGACGAGTTCTAACTTTTCTTTTGCTAGCTCTGCTCCCTCCCATACATTATTAATGAATTCAGATACAGGAAAAAAATGAACATTTCATGATATAATGATATCATACTGCTTTATTCACCACTTTTGTATAGTCCACTGAAGAAATGGGTACTGGAAGCTCCCCTCAGTGAATGTCCTCTGAAAAAAATAAAAAGAATCTGTAAAGCAATTAACACTTGGGCTCTTGAGATACTTTGGTTAAGAGTTTGCATGTCTTTATGATTTTTCCCCACTTTTCATGAGATACAAAATAGGTAACAGAAAATAAATGCAAATACTATTAAAAATCCAATTAGATTTCAATGAATGCAGAAAAAAAGATCAAAGAAATTGTCTAAGTAGAATTTAAGTATCTCTAACAGTCAAGATTACGAAAAATTTGCTTTTCTAAATCTCTCCCTCTATGGCTCTTTGATAAGTACATTGTCACTAGGGAAAATGGAAGTAGTCACAGACTAAAGGAGAATGTATGTCATAACTAATAAAATTTATTCAGATTTTATTCATGTGGAAGAAATGGAGGAAAATAGGGATAAGTGAGGAATGAGGAGACAGTATAGGAGGGAACATTTTTTTGTTCTATGTAAATATATACCCTGTATAGCTTGGTCCAAAATATCTTATTGAAAAACAAAAATATCAGTCTTTTGGTTGGATGTAGATGTATTTATCTGCTGAAAACAAAGGGGTAGGAAGAAGCTGGCATATTCCAATTATTGTATTCTCTCTCCGAGAAAAGCATCTCTTTTTTCTGCTTACCCTTTTTAGTGGTCCCTGTTCCTCATTTGCTTTCTAAAAATGCCAGCACAATGATGCTTAGCAAATGGCACCACTTAGCAGTGTTGTAATTAATGTCCCATTTGTAGAAGTAATGGACTTCTACATTAATATTCTGTCACCATTTTGTAGGCATTTGTACAAAATAGTGACAGAAGAGCAACTAATTGATTTTTTTTCATTTCAAAAGCTATTAAGGAACCAGTTTGTTTTAACATAAGCTTTTTATTCTTATTAAGGAATTACTGTTTTCCAGTGAGTTGTCGCTCTGTGTTTTCTTGTGAAAAAAAAAATAGTATTCATCAATTTCTGTTTCTTAAAGGAGACTTCTTAGGCAAAAGTTTAGGGCATTTAAAAATAAATTCTATTAAATAATTTCAGATTTTTCATTGCAGAAAGTATAACTCTCCCACTTTGAAGCATATACTAATAAAACTAATTCACACACACACACACACACACACACACACAAACACACACCCCACCTGAATCCATCTATTTACCCTACAACTCTTAAGATGTGTACAATTTCATCTATTAATCCATGCCTTTCCAATCTCAAGAGACACATTGTTCTCCTGTGGCAATATAATATTTGCAGCAGCTGTGCCCTCCTGGCTTGTGAGAGATGGAACACAAAAGAAATACCCACTGCCTTGCTATATGAACAAAATCCATCTTTGTAATCTGTCCATATAATTAGAACCAATTTAAAGAAACTCATATCTATTCTTTTTTATAGGAAAAATTATAGAAAGTTCTTGATCTTATATCCTCTTCTACCTCCAAATTCTCAATTATCAAACACCTAAATAATTGCCTAATCAACTGCACTTAAAGAAAACTATCTAGGTATTGAGGCAGAGTGGGTCAGTCTATTTGCTTCCAGGATAAGGAAGAGCATCAAGGTCAAAGTAATACAAGGTGCAAAGCCCACTTGTGAATTTCTGCTGGTTTAGGGAGTGAATCAATGCATCATTGAGGGAAAGTCCTGCCTAAAGTAAGTCTGCTCTTAAGGGCACCTTCAACTTACAGTCTTAGTGAATTATAGCAAAGCCCAAGTGATTAGCCTAGACTCATGCTGCTGGCATATATCTGAAAGGGCATTTGAACCCAAACCTTCCGGCTTCTAGCCCTCTCTCCACTCTACCTGCAGACTCTCTTAGAGGTCCTTGGGATTCTGACACAGTTTGGTGCGGAAGAGCCTCCAAAGTCCTGAGGGGCAGCTGAGAACTCATAGTACCTATGTCCCGCCAGCTATGAAGAAACATGGTAATCTTGGATATTTGGAACCAGACATCGCTGCTTGTGAATCTCACCTCCTTCACACTGTCACCCCTTTCATCTCCTGTTATCTGTTTCCATATATAGAGAGAGAATAGACAGGATATATATATATATAGAGAGAGAGAGAGATACATATATAGATACACATATAAATAAATAGGATATATATGAATATATACATTACACATATAGAATATACATATATGAATACATGTGACATATATGTGGATGTATGGAATATGTACATATGACTATATAGAATATATAAGATACATATCTGTGGATGTATAAATATGTATATAGAATACACATATAATATGGGATTATATATATATGGATGTATAAAATATGCATATAGAATACACATATATGACTATATGGGATACTATGAATATATAGAATATTTTTATATAGAATGCACATATATGACTCTATAGAATATATGACATGTATATATGAATGTATAAAATATGTATATAGAATAAATATATGAATATATGGGACATACATATATGTGTGAATATATAGAATATATAGAGCATATTGTATACATGATATGAGTATGTAGAATACACATATATGACTATATAGACTATATAATACACATATATGAATATATAGAATATGTATATAGAATGCATATATGTGAATATATAGGATATGTAGGAAACATATATATGAATATATAGAATATATAGGGAGAATACACATGAATATATAGAATTTATAGGATACATATATATGAATATATAGAATTTATAGGATACAAATATATAAATATATAAAATATAGAGAGAGAATATATATGTACACATATACATGTGTGTCTCATGCCTACTGTGTAAGAGAAGGGTAAATGGAGTTTGTATAACGAAGGGGATGAAAGGAATGCAACAGGACCATTTAAGGAAACATCCTTTGAGACAGTGTTCATGTAGTGAGAGATCAGTGTGTGGTAGTATGCAAACAAGCAACAAGGCCAGAGAAGGATTTAAGCAATGGATAAAAGGAAGTGAAATTATCCCAATCACCCCTATTTAATCCAGATAATTTTTTGGCCATTGAATGTGTTGATGTGGGTTTTACAAACACATTGAGTTTAATAAGTAAAACAGGAAGCAGATTTCCGAGGATTAAAGTGGACTGCTTAGGTTTTAAGGTGGGATTTATCCTGGCACTTGGAATTTCTATATATTAAACCTGTAAACCAGTCTTCTAGAGGTCAAGAGGAGACAGCACTATTAATGGACTTCTTCACTCTCTCAGATTCCTAAAAGTATAGTTAGTTATTATTCATGCAATATCATTTAGATTGTCATGGGATGTAAGGTAATTAATGGATAAAATTAACAATATTATCAATAAAAGTACCCCTACACGGTCTGTTTTAAATGTGAGTTCTGGAAGAAGAAGAAAAAAATAGCTCATGGACTTAAAAGGAAACTAGAGCAAAGATTCCTTATTTTTAGTAGATCTCCGTAGATCTGTAATTATCCAAGATAATAAGGCTCTGGTCAGGGGGTTGATGTTCCCTGCTTCTCTCCCACTCCACTCCTCCTCCTGCAAGCAATATTAGAGCTAGACAGTAATAGCCTTATTAAGCCAGACATGGTTTTAGTCCCCAATTTCAGAACAGGAGCACATTTCTCTGATATTCCCCTTGTGCTTGCCCTTTCCTCCCTCCCATTTAATTTTTTTCTCCTCCCTAAGGAATCTCAGAATCACACGATGTCATAGTTGGAAAGATAATAGTCTAAATTTTATATTAAAAAGCATCTCTTCTATATACTACCTAAGAAGAGTTTATCAGTTCATCATTCTATGTGCTTTTCTTCAGACACTTTACAAATCCTACTCTTAATCCACCTGCTCTAGCCCAAATTACACAGTCATTTGGCCTGATCCAACTAATTAGATAAAGTGGAGTAATTTAGGAGTAAATCATCTTTTTTTGGAAAGCAAGAGAGATCTATAAGAGCTCATGATGTCCCAAGCATTGTGGTGAATGCTAGAGATGCAAACAAACAAAATTAGGTTCTGATGGAGGAATAAAACTTATGGAGGGGAGCCAAAAAAGGGTGATCAGGTCAGGGAAATAGCAAAAGGACAAAGCTTCTACAGGTAGAAAAGTTTCTACCCAGGGAGTGAGTCAAACCCCTTGTAATAATTTGAGGAGCAAATTATTATCATGAAACATGGGAGGTTCTTTGAGAAGAACATGGTACCAAGAACTACATTTGTATGTTGTGCTGTCCCTCCAAAACTTGTTCCTTCATATATTTGGCATATAGTTCCTGAGAGACCAGCATTTTGGAGTTAAGGTTTATTTGTCTAGGGGTCTGTAGGTAAAACAGATGGTGCTGGAGCAAACCACCAATAAAAACTAACCCCATACCGGTCGGTTTTCCTTCTTTTGGGGGGAGTGTAGATTTGGGACCTATCTCCACCTTATTCATATGATGGCCCCCTCCAAAAAGAACAAACATCCTTATACTCACACACTGTGCATGTAGTGGGGATTGCAATATCTGCTGAAATGAATTAAAATTCCCATCTCTTTATTATAGAAAAAGTAGAAAGGTGTCAACATTCTGCTGGCTGACAATCTTGTTATGTTTAATGGTGAAAAATACCATAAAACGTGAAGTTTAAGAAATTTCCACTTCATATATCCATAATAGATGGATGTGCATTAGGGATTCTTTCTAATCCGTTGTTGAACTTCAGCAGAAGTTGTATGTTAAATTAGGAATAACAATCAACCTGTAGTTCAGCTCCAGCTCTGATTCTCACTAGTTGGATACCTATGAGTAAGCTACTTCATCTTTCCAAGTTTTAGTTTCATCTGTGAAAGGGAGAAAATAATTGATTCTCTGACTCAATGAGACATATGTAAACCTTCAAGCCCATTGTAGATATGGATAGTTTGTTTTTTTTTTAATGAGATCTGATACTTTTCTCTTTCTACATGCCTTTGTTCCATATGTACAGTTCACTTTGGACAAGTTATTCCCTGGAACATTTGTTTTCTACATTTCCAAAAAGGTAAATGTTATGAGGATCACAAAGTATAATATATATAAGGTATTTTCCAAAATTTAGAGAGTTATATAAATTCTAGGTATTATTATTATACCTAAAAGGTAACTTCACAAAATAGCCTTATTTGCTTTTTTGTCAAGTTTATTACATTAATACATCAGGGCAATAATGTAGATGAATGGCTAGCTAGAGTTGATAACATTATAGAACAATCAGATGAATTCAGAATACATTTAATGACAGAATCTAAAGAGTAATCATCAGTGGTCTCATATCAACTTGGGAAGAGCACTTTATAGAAGACCCCATCTATCCCTGGTTCTTATGACAAGTTTCCCTGATTTGGAATAAAGATTTTGATGACAGATTGATCATATCATCAGATGTGGAATGGATAGTTAATATAAGGAGGAAAATAATAGTTATGGACTTCAATTTTTAAAAAGGATCTTGACAGGTTAAAACAATAGACAGAATCTAATAAGTTGACATTTTAATAGGAATAAATGTGAAGTCTTTCATTTGGATTCAGAAAGACAACTGTACAAAGATAGCATTTTAGTGCAGTTCAAAGACATTAAAAGCATCAATTAATATGAAAAATAAATTGAGAATTTAGTAATGAATGCTTTATATGCTTTTGAGAGTGACATAGAAGTTTCCCCCATAATTAAAAATTTTAAACTGTTTTGACAGAAGTGAATAATTTCTAGAATAACAGAAATGAGAGTGCCACTGTATTATGTTCTAATAAAACCATATTTGAAATTTCAGGTACATTTTGAGGATCCATAATTTAGGAAACATCCCCAGAATTGGGCAGGCAAGATCATTGAAGGACCAGAGACAATGTCATATGAGGATTATTTGAAGGAAAAGGGAATGCTTACTCTGGAGAAGAAGGGAGTGATGATAGGGTATTTATGAAATATCTTCAAGGACTTTAAGGATCTTCCTATGCAAGCATAAATAGACTTATTTTTCCCCAGAGGGAAAAACTAGGAATTATGTGAGAAATTTCCTATAAGATTCACCTTGAGGAGAAAATAAAAACTTAACAGCACTAGTGATAGTGAAATAAATTGATTTGAAAGGTAGTAAGTTCTCTTTCATTGGGAATCTTCAAGTTGAGGCTAATTGATCAAGGATGTTATAGAGAAAATTTTCATTCAAGTACAGATTAGATAAAAGGACCTATGAGATTCCTTCCAAGTCTGAGATTCTGTGACCTGAAGAATTATCTTCTTTTTCTTTCTAATTATCATTGTTTTTATTATTATTCTGTGTCCTATTATTGGCATATCTTGCCATCATCACCAGATTAATCCCTGGGAAGGAATTAGCTGATAAATTCATTATATATCAGTCAAACTTCATAAATCCTTGCTGAATATTGAATATAAAGTGAATAATAATTTTTGTATGAATTCTCTTTTTAAAATTAAAGATTTTATTTTCAAAACATATGCATAGTTTTCAACATTCAGCCTTACAAAGCCTTGTGTTCCATTTTTTTCTCCTTCCCTTCCTCCCCTCCCCTAGACAAAAAATAATCCAATATATGTTAAACATGTGCAATTCTTCTATACCTATTTATACAAATATCATGCTGCACAAGAAAAATAAGATCAAAATGGGAAAAATGAAAAAGAAAACAAAAAAATCAAAGAGCAACAAAAAGATTGGAAATATTATGGTGTGATCCACACCCAGTAGAATTACTTTCTATCATTGGAATGAATTTATTCAGGTTCTACATAATCATTTTACCTTCTCTTAGGTCAAAGAGAATTTCTTTATTGACTCTGAGATCTGACAAAATTCCTTTCCCTGTCCCACTTTTTTTTAATTGTATCAGAGTTCTGGTTGTCTTCAATAATATACCTAATTCTGGACTCTGGTTCAAACCACAGTTGTTGCTGCTGCTCAGTGAAAGTTGGAATTAATCAAATCAGAGTAGGCAACTTTACCACTGCTTTCCCAGTGAGGAGATAACATAATTTCACAGTTTGATACCATTACCTTCTTTTTTTTTTTTTTTTTTTTGGCATGGGACATGTACCTTGAAAACTCAATTATGATCAAATCCTCTCATAAGGTCACTTAGCACATTATATTTCATAGAGTTTTGTTCTTGATAACATATTGAAATGTTAATGTGATAGCAGCAGAGTAGTATGTTAAGATTAAGGAGCATGGAGATCTTGAAGACTAAATCTTGTTTTGCCTCCATTTTGTTCCAGATGGTTCTGCAGAGAGATTTAAGTATTACTCTCACACAAGCTGATTCTTTTTCCAGGAAGCCTCCATACTGTCTCTTTTTATTAAGAAAGTAATAACTTACTACTCAATCAATAATGCCTAGTGTTGGTGGAAATAAAAATAGATTCAATATTTTCTTTACAAGAAAACAATGAAAGATACCTGGTGGGTTTCTCGTCATGAATTTTACATAAATTAATTTTTAAACAAAATCATAAATCTCAGATCTTGTGTAAAGGTATATTGAAAGAAAAATTAAAATTAGATTACAGTTTCAAAACTGACCATTTAGAAAACAAGTAAAAAGAGTGATATTAAATAGACTAGATTCTTCATTATTCTTGCTGTTATTCTACCAATATCACTAGCTTGATAGAATAGAATGAGCTCTGGGATTGGAGTCAGAAGATCTAGATCATGATCAATGCAATTTCAACCAAGTAAGAAGATTATCATAGACCTAAAACTAGAAGGAACATTAAGAGTAAGAAACTTCTCTGTTTCTCTACCTGCCTCCCTCTCCCTCTTTCCCTCCCTCCCTCTCTCTCCCCTACCTGTCTTTCTCTCTCTCTTTCTGTCTTTGTCTCTACACAGATGATATCACATATCTAATATGAAATTTTCCTTCATTATTTTTGGTTTTATATCATAAATATTTATAGAAATTCTGCCATATTTTTGATAATTAAGAAAATATGAACAAGCTCTTGTAACAAAATTAGTTCAGACAAAATACCTGAAAATATATTCAATTTTCTATCCTCGCTTTGCCATTATAAAGAAGATTTATGTTCATTTTCTATTCTCTGAGACCATTTTTTTCAATTATTTAGGATTCAACATCTCAATGAAAAATCTCATTAAACTCCTGATGCACATATTATTGTTCCTTTTTGTCTGATCTTTGAGATAACAATGAAATAGCCAAATATAGAAACAGTTTTGTCTCTTTTCATTCATAATTCCATATTGGTGTGTGACCATTTCATTGATCCATCAATAGTATGATTGTACCTCACAACTGCTCTAATAAATAACTTTTTGGTTTTTTAATATTTTTGTCCATTTTTATGGAATAAAGTGAAAATTCCATTGTTTTACTTGGAACTTTTCTTATAGTTGATGATGATGATGATATAGTTTGATAATGTTTTCAAAAGATCATTTATAATTTGAAATCTTTTTTAAATTGTTCATAACCTTAGTCTCTCACCCACTAAGCAAGGGCCCTTCGTTTGATAGATTTTTACCAATTCCCAATATATTTTAGATATCAGGCTATATCAGTGATGTCTAATACGAAGAACTGAATTATGTTCCTCAAGACCTCATTATAGGGTCAGCTAAGTGGTATATTGGATAGAGCACCAGCCCTGAAGTCAGGAGGACCTGAGTTCAAATCTGGTCTCAAACACTTAACATTTCCTAGCTGTATGACCCTGGGCAAGTCACTTAACCCCAATTGCCTCAGAAAAACAAAATAAAACAAAACAAAACCAAAAACAAAAGACCTCATTATAGACTAGAAATTAGAAAATTAAAGCCAAATGGAAAGAAACCTCATAAGTGTTCTTAGAAGAGTAAGTTAAGAGGTTGAAGAAGTGGCTTTTATCACATGTTCAACAACAACAAAAAACAGCTTTTCTCAATATATTTGGTCATCTCATGTCAATGATGATTGTAAATTTTTTTCTTTTGCTAGTATTCCATTTTTTCAAATACACATAAATATGGCTTTCAACATTCATTTTCGTAAGATTTTGAGTACCAAATTTTTCTCCCTCTCTCCCTTCCTTCTCCCATCCCCAAGGAAGCAAGCAATCTAATATAGGTTATACAATCACTGTCAGTTTTTGAGGAATAGTCACTAAGAAAATAATTGCCCATTATGCATTAACAATTGTTAGGATGAAGGGGCAGAGGGATTCTATGAAGAATTCAATAACCTTGCAAATGAACAATGTATTGATACTGAAAAATAGATTATAGGACATAGGCATTAATTACAATAGATTATAGCATAATGATTCCTCCCCTCTTTTCCAGAATGCAAGATTAATTGCAGTTCAGTTCAGCATTTATGAGCACCTTCTGTTTGCAGATCTATGTGATAGGAACTTGGAAGATAAGTTTATATGATATATTCTTGTTGTCATGTAATTTTAATATAATTCATACATCAATAGGTTTTCTACAAGTGTTACACTGTGCTTTGCATGTATTTTCAACATCAACTAAACATGCAGTCATCCTAATGTCATCCTTGATATTATTGCCAATTACTAGCTGAGAGATTGTGGTAAATGACTTAACCTCTCTGAGCCTCATTTGCTTTATGAGAAGGTCAGACCAAATTATCTCCAAAATCCCTCCCAGCTCTAAAGTCTACAAGCTTGACAGCATGTCTCTGACATGTGTTCTAATATGTTTCACATCTGCATTTTATTCTCTAATGTGTAGATAATAAAAATCAACTTTGCCAAAGATTGAATGATGGTTACTCCTAGAACTAGCAAAAAAATCACTGTAAAGTCTTTGAGAATGAGTGAAGATAATAATAAATATTTTGAAAAACACTCTCAGTACCCATTCAAAATTGTGTTTTCAAAGCTTATTCTTGCTGTGTCTGACCTATCTAGGAATCTGAGTGGTATAGTGCATTAAGTGATGGACTTGGAGGGAGGAAGAACCTATCTCAAAACTGATCAGCTGTGTGACATTGGCTAAGTCACTTTTCCTCTTAATCTGAGTCACATATCTGTAAGGATCCAAGTGATTATGGTTGGATTTATCATGAGCATTTATTTGTTCCCAGAATGAGGGGCAGAGAGGTTCAATGACTCCTTGTAACTTAGTTAGTGATTCATTCACACAGGGTCACTCAGATTTTACATGGTAGAGGAGTTCTCCTAACATTAAGGTGAGTCTCTAATCATTACATTAAGTTGCCTCTTGATTCAACTGTTTTATTTTAAGAATGCCAGTTCATTATAACATTGGAAATACTGTTTCCCAACCCAATGTATCATGGGATCAAGACCCAAAATGTAAGCAGCTGCCACCTTTTTATTTTCTTTTGATTTTTGAAGTTTGGGTTTTCTATCTGAATCACCCAGGACTCTTGTAACTATGAGTTTTACCCTACAATTATCTGGGTCAGCCAGCTTCCTATACTTTTTCCTTCCTATACTTCCTATACTTACCTATACTTTTTCCATCTGCTCAAATCAACTGCCATTCACCCCAGATCTATTCATTGTCTCTGATACTGAAACAGTCTCAAATTCTCCAATCAGAACTTAATTCTATGAAGAGATCAGGGACAAGAAAGTTTTTTTTTTCCTTTTGTTACTGATAGAAAATATATATATATATATACATATATATATATATATATTTCCAAAAGATGGCTAAAAAGAAATTTATGTACTTGCTCACTCCCCCAAAAATAATTCACTGTAATCCATCAAACATCTATTTTATCAGTTAGGATTTTTTTAAAGCATATATTAAGCCAGACACTATGCTAAAGCACTAGACATACAAATAAGGGTAAAATACTATCCCTACTCTCAATGAACTTACATTCTAATCTGGGAGAGCACATACAAATTGGTACCTATTATATATATATATATATATACACACATATATATATATGTACATATATATATGTACAAAGTATATAAGATTAAGCTGAAAAGGGAAGGCATTATAAGATTTATACAGAATACATAAAATTAATTTGAAAAGGGAAGATATTGTGCTAAGCACAAAGATAAAAATGATGATGGCCCTTCCCCTTCAAGAAGTATATATTCTCTTTAATAATAAAAATGAAAAGCGTGATCCTGTTCCTTCCCTTTCAAGAAATATATATTCTCTTTAATAATAAAAATGAAAAGCATGAACCTGTTAATACATCCTAGATCTTTTTAACCTTAGGTTTAAAATTCAGATGGATCATTCCCATGCTTCTTTGGAAATTCATTGAAAAGTAGCAATAGGATTTTTCAATTTATTTTTTAAATAAGTAATTATGATTCAGTAAGTTTCTTCTTTATTTTGAGTTGCAGGAAATTTTACTTTATTTTTTGTATCTTCCTCTATCCAAATGAAGTATCAGACCTGATGTTTCAGGTGAGTGCAGTTTCCAACCTGTGCTTTAACAAATCATAAGAGTAGAAGGAAGTGACATGGTTTCTTCCCTACCTGGATTTCTCTTCAAATGGTGAGAGGCACAAGTTTAAGGTTATTCTCTTTTCCTTAGATTTATTCTTTATTTTACACTAAGACTCTCCCCTGCTGAAAGGGGCTGGAAGAAGACATCTGTGGGCACAAAGGTCTATTATAAGAGCAATCTAGTAGTTAGTTATAAGAAAGAAAACCTGCATTCTGCAGCCAAGGACACAGCACGATGCCTGCAAAGCTCTTAAGAGCAACAGGAAGCATGGGCAGCTGGTTCTTGAGACTGCAGTTGAGTTTGCTATCCATTTGACTAGGTATGTATCAGTTCTTATCCTCCAAGCACTTTTTCCTTGCAAAGACCCTAAGGAAAATCAAACATTCAAGTTCCTTACTCTTAAACCATTTAACAGAAGCAGCCAATTGGAGGAGCCAGGACCCTGTGAGGCTCATCAGCATTTCCTAGAGAAAACTTTATACAATTGTGAGAAGGAATAATGTTATTAGGACTTTCACTGAAGCTGTAACTAAATGAATGGGTTCATTCGCCTCCCACTCACCCAGACTGTTACATATTTCAGAGTCCTCTCAGGTCCAAGATCGAGGTCTTCTTTTCAGTCCTGTTTTAGTATAGAGCTTTTTTTTTTTCAGCAATTTGACTCTCAATTTTTTTTTCTGTTAACACAGACTATAGTTGCACTATAATTATATGCAGGTGTGAGCCACTGAAACAAATTACACAAGATCAGGTATAAAAGAAGCTGCCCTACTGGAGGGCAGCAGAAATAAGACCTCCAGTCTACCAAAGTAATGTGTCTTTCAAAAGACCTAAATTGGTCTTATAGAATGATTTGAAGATAGTTTTCAGTAAAGAAAAAAAACATATTTAGAGATTACAGTTTTGAAGGCTTTTTTATGCAAGTTTTTGCTGTTTGCAATGATGAAACTGGCCATCCCTGCTAAATCAGATACTTTTAAAATCTCATTTGTCTCTCCACACAGCGAAATACTGATAAAATATCTTCCTCATTTGGACATCTAAAAGAGAGACTTCAAGATAGAATTTTTTTGAGGGAATAATAGTAGTTTTTGTCTCTTTTACAAGTGATCGTTTTTTTTTGTTTTTTTTTTTTGATATCTTTTGATAGGATCCAATTTAGTAATTCTGTTCAAATTGGAGAGATTTCTAAGTATTAATGTTGTTACTTTTTCTCATTTTGTTAGAATTGCTCCATTCTATCTAATAAATAGCTAAAAAAAAATCAAAATTGTACAAATTTGATAAATTCTACAAATATCAATTGGATGATCATTGGATTGATCATCCAATTAGATGATTCCTTTGCAAATACCATACACATCATTTGGCTATAAAACACAATGCTGGAGAGGTTAAATCAAGAGTTTGTACAATTTTGGAGTAGATTCTTATTGTTCTTCTTATAGCTCTCCTAGGACAGAGGTGAAACTACAGGTGCATTGTGTGAGCAGCCAGGTTGGATATGGCAGCTCTCACAAGGAGGAAACTAGAAAAAATAGGAGCCTCACACAGGGGAAATCTGCCCGATGAATGCCAGAGGTGGCTGATCTCTAGCAAAAAATGTCTGCTATATTTTGTGATATCACAGTTTGGGCATGTTGGATCAAATATATCAGCATTCTCATCTGTGATCAATATCACTGAACTGTCAGGCTATCGAGATGCATTATGGTGTAGTGTGTGCCATCCTTAATACCCACCTCAAAATCCCTCCCAAATCCGGAAAGCTGCCTTTGAGACTGCCTTGGGCAAAAGACTGATAACTCAGTCTTGCCAGCTCCAGAGCTCTGGAGTAGGAGGGAAGGGTCACCTCTACTTGTCACAAGTCCAGTGGGGAGTTTTTTAAGTGTTGACATTCATGTATCAACAATGAATCCTGTAATTTTAAAAGCAGAAAATTGGAGTGGGTGGAATTAGTTAAACTTCAAAATTCATGTGTCCATATATTTTTTTTAAACTTGAAAACCTAAATTATCTTTACCTTCAATGGACCAATTTGTTATAAAAAAATGTTAAGAAAAGTAACATCACCAGGCAGAAAAGCACCAAAGGGGTCAATATGCACATCCCCTACAATAGAAAACACTACAGGGAGTTGAATTCAGAATAAAAATATTATTTCCAGAGGACAGATGATGGAACACACCTCCTTGACTTGGTTAAAAAAATTAGAGGGGAGAGGTTTCTATGAGTTCTGAAAGTGTCATATATCTATCATCAGATGCAGTCACAGAATTTTCCTTTATGTATTCTGTATAACAATATGCTATATGTAATGTCCATGTCATAAAGAAATAAATCTTAAATCTTAAAAGAAAATTGGATTTTTTTTTACACTTGTAACACAAAAACAGTTACTTTTCACCTTTTGAAAACAATGAAGTTTCATATTCATAGCTATGGTATAATGAAAAGTGTGCTGAATCTGTACTAAAAAAAGACCTAGTTTCAAATCTCAGTTCCACTATTTACTATTAGGTTCTTGGACAAATCAACTTACTTTTTTAACTTTATAATATTATAATCTGTAAAATGCAAACAAATAATACTTGTGACCAATGTGATAAAATTTCAACTATCTACCTCATAGGATTATAGTGAGGCTCAAATAAGATAATGTATACAAAGCATTTTCAAAACCACAAACCACTATATAAATGTTAGTCATTATTTATTAAATTGATTTAAAAGGCTGCAATGAAAAGAGCCAAAAATAACAATAATAACAATAACTGAGCTAGAAGAAAGCAATTTTAGCAATAAAACAATTTTAGTTTGATAACTTTAAAGAAACTCATCTGTGAATTAGAATTTGAATGAGGCAGAAATCCCCATCTATTATAACTGTTATTTTATTTTTGGGTCCTTGTTATTTTCAAATAATAGAGATACTGTTCCATAACTTATCAAGAAATATTTATTGAACATCATAGCATTGGCATTTTATACGCAGAATCATAAGATCTAGCTTTATATTCAAAGATGAAGCAGGCTCTTCCTGAATTTCCTCAAACCTTTGTATGATGTGTGCTCAAACAGCTGGATGAAATCTGATTTAGCTTGAAATTCAGAGGTTGCATTTCTGGTTATTAAAAGAAATTGGCCCAACACACTGGGAACTTTAGAAATACAGATACAAAGTAGACAACAGTATACCTCTTGGACCTTCTTAGTTTCAATCTCTGGTTTTTATCCTCTCTCTTTCCTTCCCTACTTCTATTTCCTCTTTTTTCCCCCACAAATAAACCTGTTTACTGGCTGAGAATGATTTAGTAAATTCATTTAGCCATCCCTCCCTACATTCCTTTCTTTTTCTTCATTTTGGAATGGGCTGGTTGGGCTCCTTCAGCCTATTGACTGTCATGGACCAAAGGCAAAGGATTTCTTCACAAAGAGGGTACCCAGGATATCCCCAGTGGAGGCAGGGAACGGGTTTGAACTCATAACATTTATAGATTTATTTTATCTGACAGAGAGAGATCATGATATCTATACATATTTACATGTACATATATTTAGTATATTGTATATATATACATACATATTTACATACTCATATAGATATGTGTGTATATAAATGTAAATTTATACACAAATTTTGTGTATAATACATTTTTGTGTATATAAATACATATTCTATGCACACATTTAATTTTTAATACATATTTTATATACAAATGTTTCATATATATATATTTATATACACATTTACATACACACATTAAATATATGTGTATATATAAACATATCTACACATATATTTTATATATCTGTATATAAATACACACACATGTAAATACATATTTATATAAATATTTATGTGTATATTTCCATTTTCCATGCATGGTTATATGCATTTTACATGTGTGTAAATACATTTCTTATGCATGCATGTTTTATAGCTGTGTATATAAATGTATATTTATATGTATATATAAATGCATATTTATGTGTACATCATGTATGTATATATCTGCATTTTATGCATGTATTTCACACGTGTATGTACATGCGTATTTATGTGCGCACAGCATATTTATGTGCATATTTTATATTGTGTATATAAATGCATGTCTATATGTATACTTTATGTGTATGTACATTTATGAACACGTATTTTGCGTGTGCATTTATATGCATAGTTGAGTGCATGTATATGTATTTGCACGTATATATACATGTACACACGTGTACACAATATACACATATGTATAGATGTCTCATAATAGATGTCTAAAATGGACCTCGGAATGGGGAGCACTGCTTCCATCTGTCCACCAGGTGGCAGCCTTTTCACGGACTAGGTGGCCGAGGCAGCTCTACCTGGGGGACATGATGCTTCCAATCCAGGTAGCAGAAGTCCTTGGTTCTGGACAGATGAGAGCTAAAAGCTGGCTCGGCTTCTAGATCCGGTGAGGGACAGAGACCCAGAACCCGAAGCTTTCCAGGAGGGGCCAGTTCTCCCACCTGGGCTCCCCTGCCCGTAGCTAGCCCAAAGCCACCTTCCTGACCTCGCCTACTGGCCCTTTGCCTCCCGTGCCCACTGCGGCCAAATCCGGGTCCTGCTTGGCTGTGCCCAAACAGGCCCTCCCCTATTCCTACAAAGCCCCCCAACTCTCTCAACTGAGGCACAAAACTGTCCCAGAATTCCCTTTCCGTCCTGCCTCTGGCTGGAAAGGACAGCTCTCAGGGATCTTCTTCCTCCTTCTCTTGGTGCTTATCCCACTCTATTTTACATTTTAAGTGTTTGTGTTCCACTAAGATCTAGTCGATCTTTTTCTTATTCATTTTTGGTATCCTCTCTACGACTTCGCCCCAGGTCTGGCTCTTGGGTGCTCAGCACCCGGGGCACACAAACCTGAATCTGATCCTGCCGCCCCTTGTAGGACTGTATCCTCTCAGGGCTCTGGAAGAACTACTTTGGAAGTTGGGAAGCAAGAGATTCATTTACAAATGACGTCATTTTAATCCATTTCCTTGAACTGTGTCCTTGAAGTACTTCCAAAGTGCTTCCCAGAATGGTAGAGAGAAGGTCCAACCTACAGACCTCATTTTCTTGGCAAACTTTTCTGATTTATTTTCAGGCAGAGGTGCATTAGAAAGCTGAGTATTGGGAAGCTATTTCTGTTTCTCATTTTCCTCCTAAGTCAGCCTTCTGCAGAAAACTCCTCTGCAGATAGAGAGACATATCTCTGGAACCTTGGTCCAGTGGGATTTCTAACTTGGCGAGTTAAGAAAGTTCAGTAGTTTTATTTCTGTTGCACAAGGGTGTGTATACATATCTATTTTGCATAAGAATACATGCTTTTTACCAAACCCCTAACACTGATACACTGTTTTCTAAAATACAATTTTAGAATTTAGAAAAATATAAACTTCCTCAAGATTTTCCAGTAATTCTTGGGTAAGGCCCTGAAGTGAGGTGATTTCAAGCAGGGAGGAGTAAAATGGTTTTCTCATTTTATCATTGAACCAGTTTCAAGAAACATGAAATAGCTGGAGATAGTTAGGAAAACATAACCATTGAGAGATCTGCCTTTAAGAACTGGACTGCTTCATTGTGATCAAAAGATTCGGCTCACCTATGAATCTCTGCCTCAGATCTTTCCAGCTAACTTTATTTCCCATCATCTCCTCTGGTTTCACCTCCATGAACATCACACCCCCTGCTCTATACCTTCTGGTGTCTTACCTTGCCCCTTTTTTCCGGCCCAATTTTGGGTATCTAGCTTTAGATTGTAAGCTCCTTGAAGTCAGGAACTGTCTTTCTAGTTGAGTGCATAGCATATAATAGGTACGTGATAAATATTTATTGGCTGTTGACTTATTGGCTGTATTAGAAGCAAAGGCAGAATCTATCCAAACAGGAAACAGTCAGATAGATGAATCTGGAAAAGGAAAAAAAAAATAATTCTAATTGCAACACTATTACAGGAATAGATAGGATAGTTGGAGATTTTAGGAGGAAGGAGAGCGTCGCTTACTGCTTGTAATACTGGACTGCCTCCTATTATAAAGTCTTGTAATCATGTTAACTGTTTTTAGAGAACAACTCAAGTCCCAAATTTCTATGTGGTATAGGTATCCGTTGACTGCATTTTAGCTATACCAGCATAGAGAGGATAATTTTAAGTTTATGTGAGCCCTCCTCCACCCCTTTCTGGCAGTTTTTATCAGGTTAGTTGACATGATTTAGATAAAACATTGTATTCTAATACTTGATAGAAATTAACCCCACAGCCATAATCACACTTTACTCCAGCACTGATATTAGCTGTGTGTAATTACTGAAGCAGGCATCATGGAAACCATATCCATTAAGACCCTATTCCCAATGAGAACAAGGGTTATCTCTACTCCTTCCAGCACAAATTTGCTTTTCTCATGCAAAATAGCTCCTTGCAGCTTCTACCTGGTTTTATCATTTATCACACTAAGACCTGTCTCCATATCCACTATTGCTCATCATATGCTAAAAATCTGTCTACTCTCATCTAAAACCATCCATGAAATTATACTCTGCTTCCAGTTTCTCTTTAACAGGTAGAATTGTGCATGGATTCTCTCCTGCAAAGAGCAATACCTGACTACTATTCTCTCTCTCAACTCCTAACAATCTTAGAGTTTCTTAGCATGGGAGGATTGGTGGGGAAGAAGAGGATCCCAACACTGGATTAAGATTCCAGCCCAGATGCTAATTATTCCTGTGCCTTCAGGCTGCCATTTTACTTTTTTGTTACTTCTCAGAGATAAATTGAGATGGAGGCAGGTGAGTCCATCTTTCCATGAACTCAACCCTAATGAGGTGGAGTTGAGAAGACCTAAGCTGACTTGTTAGGTGACCTTGCCCTCTTGCCTTAGGTCTTCCTAAATTTCCTCATCTGCACCCTCTCCAAGTTATTGTGAGCATAAAATGAAATTAAAAACACTTTGAAAATCTTAAAATATTATATAATGCTAGCTATTATTCTTTGGATAATGCACAGAAAATTATATCAAGGAATTTTGTTAATTATACCTGAAAATGTGATTCCTTTTCCAGAGAACTTAGTCTTAGGAGATAAATTTAGTTCAGTTCTAATGGTCAAGTTTCTTTCTTCTTTATTTGGATTCTTTTATTATGCCAACAATACAGTTATAAAATTCTTATTCTTAGCAGTAAAATTCATTCAAAAATATGAGTCAGATTAATAATTATTCTAACAACCTGTATGCTTCTGGAACACAAAGCAAAATACAATTTTTTTCTTAGATCATGAGGGTTTTAAAATTTTTTGATCCAATTGTTTGGAAGTTAGATGAAAGGACAGCACATTGGCCTTTATTTGGGGGGCAAACAAAAGAGTTGGCAGGGTTAGTTTATCGTACATCTTAGTTACTGAGAATATAATTTCAAGGAACATGTAGTCATCACATATTGCAGTACCTTTAAGTACTTGCAAAAATAACACAATGCAAATAATTAAAGGCCATACAGAAACATCTATTAAAGAAAACTAAGAGATAGATTTTTAGAAGGGTATATAGATTAAGATTAAGAGGGTGGGGTGAATAGATAAGGCTTTTAAGAGAGGTGGTTAAAATGAATAAAAAGGTAAGAGAAGATAAGGTAAAAGAGATAGGGTAAAAAATGAGACCTAGAAGAAAAAGAGTGAGTAAGATTAACTGAGCAAAGACAATACCTTATACAGTTTACCAAGATAAGATCAGAATGGATAAATAACTGAGAGATAAAGAGAGATTTTTAAAAAAATAACATGTTATTTATGAGATTTATAGATAGCTAAACAATTTATGAATGAACAAGAGGAGAGAAAATTAAGTGTAAAATGGAAATTTTTGATTATCTAAAATTCAAAGGTTTCTGAACAAATAAAACAAATATAGCTAAAATTAAAAGAAAAGCAGAAAATGGGGGGGGAATTGTGTATTGATGGTTTATTGGATAAAGGTCTCATAAATATTATAAAGAATTTTATTGACTATAAAGATGAATCATTCACCAAGTGATAAATGGTCAAAGGATGTAAATAGGCAGTTTTCTAATGAAGAAATCAAAACAATTTATGGTCATGTGAAAAAATGTTCTAAATCATTATTGATTAGAGAACTACAAATTAAAACAACTTTCATATATCATTTTACACCTACCATATTGGCTAAAATGACGGAAGGGGAAAGTGACAAATGTTGGAGATGTAGAAAAATTGGGACACTAAATCATTGTTGCTGGGATTGTGGAAATGATCCAACCATTTGGAAAGCAATATGGAATATGGCCAAAGAATTATTAGACTACTTACATACATACTTTAACCCAGCAATACCACTGCTTGGTCTATTTCAAAAAAATAATTAGAGAAAAAAAAAAAAAGAACCTCAAGTATTTATATCAATTTTCTTTGTGGTGGCAAAGAAATTGAAATTGCAAAGATACCCATCAATTGGAGAATGGCTGAACAAGTTGTGCTATATAATTGTGATGGAATACTGCTGTGTTATGATGGGCTCAATGACTTTAGAAAAACATAGAAGGATTTATGTGAAATAATGAAGAGTGAAATAAGCAGAACCAAGAGAACATTGTATACAGTAATAACCATATTGTTTTAAGAACTATTTGGGAACATAAAGGATATATGGAGAAATATACTATCTTTATCCAGAGAAAGAACTGATAAATAGAAAAATATATAGAAAAATTTTACATATATTATGTGTATATGTACATATATACACACATACTATATATGTGTGTATATACATATGTAGATATACATATATTCATCTATTTGGGTCTAATGATTGCCATCTCTAAGGTAGGGGGAAATAACAATTAATTTATATGATAATTTTGTATATTTGAAAGGAATGGCAAGTTGTACATAGTACATTTGTAATTTTATATGCAATTATCTATTTTATTGTACTATGTTACAGAAATGTTTGTTTATTCCATAAATTAAAAATGAAATTTTAAAATGGAACATGAAAGAACAATTTTATGAAGAATTCAATAAGAAACTTCACATTAAGTCAACACATTCTGTGATATTCACTAGCTTCAATGCAAAGGGACCATATAAAATTCAGAGATGGAGGCAGAAATTAGAAATGAGAGAGTCCAAAAATATGAATATTTCATGGAAATCACATGCCTATATGGCATAAATATCTCTCTGAGAAAGAATGGAAATTAAATTATCTTTTAAAGAATAGGTAAAGGTCCATTACTTTCATGGGAATCATTCAAGAATCAACGTCTATATAAGTAGCTAGACAACCAATTTGTTAATGAAAAGATCAAAGCTTGTAAAAGATAGAAGAAAAAAATTAAAACAACTTCAAAATGGCCAATTAAAACAAACTTATTATGGCTACAAAAATGGAATCTGGACAGAAGAAATGTCCATATAAAAACAAAATGAAAGACAAAAAGAGCTTGAAAAGACCTTAATCAACATGGACAACAATGGTTTAGGATCTTAACTCATTTGTAAAATATGACACAAGGTTATAAAATAGTATCATCTCATAAAACAGAGAATGGTGAAAGGTGAAAGAGAGAGAAGGAAGGAAGGAAGGAAGGAAGGAAGGAAGGAAGGAAGGAAGGAA
>JAJPUD010003800.1:74454-85334 GCA_023553655.1 Myrmecobius fasciatus
GGAAGGAAGGAAGGAAGGAAGGAAGGAAGGAAGGAAGGAAGGAAGGAGGGAGGGAAGGAAGGAAGGAAGGAAGGAAGGAAGGAAGGAAGGAAGATGAAGAAAATTTAGTAAGAGAATCAGCTTAGTAAAATCATCCTGAGGGCAGCTAAGGACAAAAATAAATCAATAAGCTGAGTAAAGATAGAAAAGATATGCAAAGATATTTTACAATAGCAAACTTTTTATAAGCAAGGAAAATGCAGTTGCCACATGTTGACTGATATCATAGTTAATATTTATATTAACTACATATACTATATAAACTATATATGTACACATGATAGATAGATATATATATGTACACATGCAATACATACACACACTCATACTTTCAGAAAGAATAGAAATGTACTAAAGAAAAAAACAATGGGAATAGCAACTGTATAGACCCAGTGAATATAAAGTAAATCTAGATCTACACTGGAGGCAACACAATTGTGGGGATGTTAAAGTAACAATTCAGAAAGTATTTGAAGGAGTAGAAGATAGCAGAGACATACAAAAATCTTAGACCTCTTTAATGACCCCAAAGGACAATCAAGAGAAAATCATCAGCTATTAACCCATATGCCTCTACTTTCCCCTTTATATCAAATATTTATGTCCACACAGCTGAATGAAAGATGCAAAGAATACATACAAGTGTCCATTGTGGTTTTGTTTGTTGATTATTTTTAAAACATTTTATTTGTTAGAGAAAAACAGCTACTTGGGATTTCTTCAATTTTTAAAAATTATGCAAGATTCCTTAAAAGGTATAATAATAGAGAAATATTTGATTTCTTTATGCATCAGTATCAAGCCAGGCCTAAAATAAGGAGAATACTTGTAGCACCTCACCATTTGTGAGGACCAAATGAGATCACATTTATAGTGCTCCATACTACAAGTATTAAATGCTCCATAAATGTCACCTATCATTTCCTTCAATGGGTGATTTTCAAACATTTTTTCATATGCCTATAGATAATTTTGATTCTGAAAACTGCCTATTCATAGTCTTTGACTATCAATTAGAGGAATGATTCTTATTTTTATAAATTTGACTCAGGTCTCCTTTATATTTGAAAAATGAGGTCTTTATCAGAGAAACTTGCTATAGAATTTTTTTTATATTACTTTTTGAAAACTGTAGTACCTTTTAATTAACTATTTTAATCAGGTCTTTTTTTCTTTTGCTTTGTCTGAGATCATTACTGACTAGTCCACATTTTTGATTATACACATTGGTAATATCTTATGCAGATTTCCATTCATTTGTTGTAGATTACTAATGTCTATCATCTATACCCTCATTGTCCTTCAGATGATCTGTGATTTAGATTTTTTGAGGATTTTGATATTTCATGATTTGTAGCCATGTAGCATCGTGAGGAATGTATTGCTGTTAAAAGATAAGGCTTAATTTCAGGGAGAAACACTATTTTGGTGGTATTAATGGCAGAAAAGGGGGACAATAAATGTTAATTGCCATTTTAGACTATTTATAAACAAACTTCTCTGTGGAATTACACTCATATTTACATACTATCCTGCTTTTTCTATTTCATTGGAATAATTTGCACTTGTTTCCCCAGTTTACTTTTCAAGAAAGTTTTCTTTCCCTTTGAGTAGACTTCCCCAGAAGAATTTTCAGCTATAGAAGTGTATCTATTTTTTTCAACCATAACATCAGAGTATGCATACAGAATTCTCATCATTGATTCTAAGATTGTATGATCACTTTTTTCCATGGGTTAAAGTTACTTCTACTTTTGCCCCTTATTTCTCTGGTTTTTCCACAACTCATGTCCAGGATATCAGCAACCTTTATTGCTTTCTCCTCCTTCTGAAAGATGTAATTATCATTAAGGCACGTCAGAAATCTCTCATCTGTCCTGCTTTTAGCAGAGACAAGACCTCCAGCAGATTTAGATCAAGCCAGATCTAGGGACTAATCAGGAAGGGGAAAGTGTTCAATTTCCAGCTGATGAGACAGCATCAATCATAGTCAGCTTACAGACAAGGACTGATGAAGACTTAAGGGTTCTATGGCAACCACCATATGTAGCTGATTCGGTTTCAGATGGGGAAAGCATATTGATAGGTAGTTGTTGCTAAAAGCTGTTACTAGAGAACCTTCCTTTCTTTCTTCCTCCCTTTCCTCCCAATGTGTTGTTGCAAGCAGTGCTGAGAGAAATGTAATGATTAGAAAAAGCAACTGGCTCATAAAAATACAGAAATATGAACATATTTTTGAGAACAAATACTTTTGTACTCAGGTCAAACCTTAATAATGTAGAGGGTCCTAGTACATACCTTGGAGCATTTTCTCTTTCTTGACTCATAAACCCATCTACAAATGTGGAAAAACAGACATGCAAAAATATTCCCACAGTGTACTAAAAGAGATCTCCAACTTGCAAGCACAACAGCTCACAATTCTATTGGAAATTTATTAAAAGGAAGAAAACAAAAGAGAAATTTTTAAATGAACAAGCAGTACCAAAGAAATTCCCAAATTTTTTTCTTTCTCTCTCTCCAACTCTTTTACTTTCTCTTTTTTTCTTTTAGTAGCCTCCAATTACCAAATCCTACCATCCAGCTTATATATTTATTTAAGGAGATATTATTTAGTCTCTCTAGACTATTGTTAAGAGAAAGATGAAAGGGAAAATATCTTCCCATCTATTGAAGAAAAAATGATAAAAATTGAGTAGATTTGTTTTTTATTCATTCATAGATTATAAAACCTTTTCATAACCACAGCCCTACATTGATGTATACCAGTCAGCTCTTTAATTCCAGAGTTTCCACTTGAAACCAAACACTTTAGACCCCAATGAATCCCAGACATAATAACTATTAATTGCTTAAAAATTGGTTAATCAGCAAATGAAAATTTCTAATTCTATTTTTGCCTAAACCATTGCTAAATTAGCTATGGATAACATGGTCTGAGCTCTTGGAAGAAAATGAAAATGAAAATAACTGCTTTCTGGTGTCTTGTATAATGATTTTTGAATTTTTCAGTCCACAGATGATTCTGGTTAAGCAAAGGTGCCAACAAACTACCTAGTCCCAACTATGACCATTGCCAGTACAAACAAATCTTCTCAACATCTGACAATAGATGTGTTCAAAACAGAGCTCATCTTTCAATCATGTCCCCTCATCTCTGGATCTTTGCCTTGGCTTTCTCCCCCCATGCCTGGAATACACCCCTCTTCAGTTTCCTTTCTTTAAAATTCTATTTTCCTTCAAAAGTCACACCAAGAAGCACCTTTGACATGAAGCTTTTCTGGCTCCACTGTCCATTTGGCTCTTCATTCTACGTCTGTTGCTCTGCCCATGGAACAAGATGAAGATGGTCCTCCCAGGTTAAGCACATCATCCCTAATCTCCCCACTAGGCTCTTAATTCAATGCTTGACTAATACCGTCTCTCTTAACTTCCTCTCTCCTTTTGATTTGACTGGAGAATGGAGTGCCAAACTCCTTCCAAATCTTTATATTTATATATATGTGAGTGTGTGTGTATGTGTGTATATGTGTGTATATATGTGTGTATGTATGTGTATGTATGTATATATGTATATGTGGGTATATGTACATATGGGTATATATGCATATACACATATACACATATATGCACATATATACATATGTACACACACACATATATACTTATACATACACACACACACACACACATATATATATATATATATATATACCTGGTTTCAGTTCCACCAAACAAGATGTCCCTGTGGGTATTATTTGGCTCTTCCTCCTACCAGCTGGAGAGCCCATATAAGTATTCTGGCTAACAGAAGGGGAATCCAGCTTTAGAGATGGATAACCAAGGCTTTCAAGGCACATTGGAAGCAGCAGCTATGATATACCTTTACTTGTACCAGACCCTCTGTACTAATGAGCAGCTTGGCCCAGTCCCTATCCTTCCTGTCTTGACCAAGGAGAAGGGCTGGGAGACCTACAGTCTTGGGTCAGGACCCTACCTTTTACTGACTCTCTCCCCTGCCCATGTTATCCCCCCTCACCCCCCCATCAATCAGAGATCTCTACTCAGCCCTTAGAGCTAAGTTTGGGCCTGATTTGTCCTTGGGCCAGCTGGTGTCCCCTTCACAATATGAAATCATACTACTTTAGCTTTGTTTTGTGTGTGGTTTTTTTTAAGGGTTTTTTTGTTTGTTTGTTTTTTAAGATTATTTCATTCTTGGGGATTTTTTTTTCAGAAAGATTGTGAATTATGCCCTATTTGAATGATTAAATTAATTCTTAATTAATTTTTGTTTAATTTCATTTTTTAAAAGCAATTGAAAAAAACTCAAACAAACATGTTTTCTTCCTTTGTCTGTGTATTGTCTTCCCTCATTAAATTGAACTTCCTCAGGGAAAGGTCTATCTTTCTTTTTATTAATTGTGTCCCAGCACTCAGTATAATGCCTGGCATGTAGTGGGTATTTAATAAATGTTTATTGGATTGGATTGGATTGGATTCCCTCATTTAGGTAATAGTGCCTCCCCCCATTAAAATTTTTTAAACTCATTTGATATTTATTTTTATATATTTCTTTAGATACTTTTTGTTTCTTTTGATAAAATGTAAGCTCACTAAGGGTAGGGACAGTTTCAATTTTGTCTTTGCATCCCCAGTGACTTACAGAGTACCTGAATAAGTGTCTCCAGTCATAGTGACAAAGTGCTCTATGTAAGATAGAATAGAATAGAAGAGAAGAGATTGCTGAGTTTCTTAGACATTAAGTGATTTGCTCAAAATCATAGCTAGTAACTGATAGATCTGGGACAAAAACCCAAATCTTTTTATTTCACATCCCTTATTCTTTCCTCTACAGTAATATTATCAATCTAAAATTAAAAATAGGGGACACTAATCTAAGCATAAGGTTCCCTGCGGGTCACATATAACTTAATTTTAAAATGTAGTGTTATCTATGTTTTATTTAATTTTTAAAAGTATTTCCCAATTACATTTTTTTTTAAAATTTGGATTCTAGGTAGTATTTGAGGTTACACGTGGCCCAGAAGCCACATTTCTGGTACCCCTGCTTAACATGAAGGTATTTTTCAAGGACATGCAAAAAAAAAAATCCCAACTAAGCTAAAACACGTGAGATACATTATCAGTGCATGGTGACATATACATTATATGTAATTTCACCTGGTGCAGAGAGGGATATTAGTGGATCAAACAGTATACCAGACTTGAAATCAGGAAGTTTTCAGTTCAAGTCATTTAACCTCCCAGCCTCAGCTGCCTGATTTGTAAAATGGGGGTAATATTTATACCACCAACTAAACAGATTTATAGTGGAACTAAGATAAGATAATGTTTATAAAGCATTTTAGAAATTTAAAGATGCTATTAAAATGTCAGTTATTAACTATGAAATAAGATAATGAGTGAAGGAATCAAGCTAATTACATGTTAGACATGTTAAAGCCCAATAATTACCAAATTACAACTTTCTAGCACCTAAGATTTTTAACTTTCTTCCTCCACTTCAAATTAAAAACATTTAATCTTTTTGAAAATCTATTCATAGTTTCATTGGCCTTCTTTCCTAATTTTTGCTTCTTCCTCTTCCATTACATTTAATTCTAATTCAATCCTTACAGCATATGTGATAAAGTTCAGAGATGAAAAAAGATATACAAATAACATCAACTTTGTAAATAGTTCAGATTAAAACATAAAGTTGATGCTCATAGTTTCATTTAATGGGCATAACGCGTTTCTTAATGTCATACAATAAAGAGGAAATCAATTGTACTTTACTAATGGAGCCATTCTTGTTTACAGTGATCCAGACCAAAAACATTATTTTATCAACTTAATCTGTAACTACGTGCTGTCCTAAGCAATGCAAACTTTTTCTGTGTGAGATTTTTGCATATTTAAATATTTATGATTTAGTTTATAAATATTTATACTTTCATATTCTGTGTTTTAAAACTAAAAAGAATTTAGATCAACACATTTTTTGCTGCTGAGGCAATTGGGGTTAAGTGACTTGCCCAGGGTCACACAGCTAGGGAATGTTAAGTGTCTGAGGCCAGATTTGAACTCAGGTCCTCCTGACTTCAGGGCTGGTGTTCTAGCCACTGCCCCATCTAGCTGCCCCAGATCAACACATTTTAATAAAGCACTTGAAAGCTTTAAGACAAGGTACTATGAATTACAGTTATATTTTTTTTGAAATATTCACAATAATACTGGCATTCTCATAAAAGTTATTATGCATATTAAATCAGATTTGGTCCTGTTGTAAACTATATAAATTATAATAATATAATGATATAAATTTGGTTTAAAAATACACATGCTATTTCAACTGCAATTTCTGATGGATTTTTTCTCTAAAAATTCAGTTTCTCTCCTTACCACGATGTTAGGAATAGTGATATTCTTTGACATACTACTGTGAGACAACTAAATAAACAACTTAGAATATCTTTAATTTCATTTAAATGATTTTACATTTTAATAATGGTTTCAAAAACTGAGAAAGAAAAAGAGCCAAAAAATTGTCAACAATCTTTTATATTTTATATAAATACTTTATACCAAACTAACTTGGTAATTTGAGAGCTAAAGTTGAGCTGCTGTTTTCTTTTCCTGTCAATCCCAGGCTAGTGCTTATTGACAATGACAAGAAATATGGCAGAGAATAAAAACAATTATTTACATTTTTTATTGGTGCCAATCTCCCAACAAGCATAGAACTTTAAATAGCTATTTTTTTCTTATATTTTTCTATTGACAACTACTTTCCTCTCATCAAAACTTAAACCTAAATCTAGATAACAGATATTTATTTCCCACTTGTAATAAGTTTTCAGAAATAATTGGGATTGGTTTTATTAATAGTTTCAAATATATATAATGTGCTCTGTAGAAATCAAATAAGCTAACGTACCTCACCATTCTTGAGTTCTTAAAACCTATATGAAAAATGGCACATCATGAATATTTATATAAATGCCTAAGTATAAGAATTTCCTTTAAGGAGAAAGTCAGAATGAATATAAAGTGGAGACAGAGGAAGGCAAAATTAGGTCAGAGTAACTATAATCAGGAGTATGGATCCCTTGAAATTGCATAGTGTGAATTTATGATTAACCTCGTTAGCATGAGTCTATGATTTCTTCAATTATCTTCCAGAATATTGGAAATAGTCATATAGTGAACAGTATACCAGATTTAGAATTAGAAAATCTTGAGTTTAAATCATTTAAGATCCCAGACTAGTTTGGAAGAGATGAATATAATGAATACCTGAAGCTATGTCTTTAATACAATACAAAATCCCCTTTTGACTTCTTAAACTGCAGGCCATGACCTAATATGAAATCTCATAACTGAATGTGAGGATAATGTAATTATGATTTCTTATCAGTAGATGTTTGATTTGTATACTATTTTATATACTTATATACCTGGGGTCACATAAAAATTTTTTGGGTAAAAAGGAGTTGTGAATGGAAAAAGTTTAAGAAGTCCTATATTATATCATTACTACTGATTCATATTGAACTTGTGGTCCAATAGAATCCCCAGATTATTTCAGGTAAAATACAATCTAATCATTTTTCAACTTTACGTATGTGAAGCTAAATTTTTATACCCTAGCACAAGACTTTACTTTTATTTCCATTGAATTACATCTTGTTATATTTTTTCTGATGATCTAGTCTGTCAAGATTCTTTTGGATTCTATCATCCAGTATGTCAACTATTTCTCCAAGCTTTATATCACCTGCAAATCTGATGGACGTATCGTCCATGCCTTTATCCACAAACATTTCACTAAGCCAAAATGAGCCAATGTTTTTATGCTTACATATGACCACATTGTAGTAAACCCTGAGAGGAAACTCCAAACAATGTAGATTAGCTACTTACTGTTCTGTAAATTTTAATCATAGAGAATGGTTTGGGCCAAGTAAGGCCCAAGGAAATTTAATAAAATTGTTTTCAAAGTATAAATTCCTACATTCAAAAAGATAAACTTCACATATAGGGAACAGAGAAGTAATTACCAGAAAACAATTCCAATAAAAGAGATCTGAGAGTATTATTCAGAAGTATATTATAACAACTGTAATAGGGAGATTGGCCAAAGAGAGCCAGCCTAGCATCACCTCTGAGGCTATTACCCCAATCAGGAGCTCAAACTCTCAATTTAGGGCCCACAGAGAATGACTTATTAGTATCTTTACTTAGGGGGCAAGAGGTAATCTTGAAAGGTCTGGAGTTTCTAGTACTGTAGTTCATGAGGTGCCATTATTATATTATATTATATTATGTTTGTTATGTTATGTTATGTTATGTTATGTTATGTTATGTTGTTATGTAGTGTTGTGTTGTGTTGTGTTGTGATAGTATAGTATAGTATAGTATGGTATAGTATAGTATAGTATAGTATAATATAGTATCAATCATTAATTACCTTTTAAGAAAATGATTTACAAAAAAAATCATAACAAGAACAGTTGATACAAAATGTTCCCCTACCCTAGTAGGGGTACCCTACCACCATCACCCCTATACCCACTTAACTTGGATTTAAGTGAATTCAAGCATAAAGTACAATCCAAGTGAGACAAACTTGGCAAAGAGCAACCTTACAGTTCTGGATTCTGGAAGTGTCTTTCTCTCTTTGTGAGTCCTCATGAAATTTGCTATGAGGCATGGAATCAGTGATAGACAATCTAGTCTGGCTCACCTAGCCTGGCTCTGTGTAATCATGGCAATTCTATTTAAAAGGACCATTAACTACTGAGCGAGGCTACCTCTTTTGAGGCTCTCTTCTGCCAGGCTAGGCTACTTCCCTGGTGCTTCTCAACTCTCTCCAGATTTTGCAATGTGTCCAATTCAAGGTTCCTTCTTGGCCAACTCCTGACTCCAGTGGCTTACTGCTCCCAGCTCCCAGCAGGTTTTTCTGCTCTCAAATTCAGTAGGACTGTTAAAGGCACCTCTAGCTATCCAGAACATATCAGGTTACCTGGACACTCCCATCTTAGAATTGCTTGGATAAGATCAAGGAAAGAATAAATGCAATAGAGAAATGCCACGTGATCAAGAACCACAGTGACGCGATGGGAAAATTCAGCCATCTGCTTCTGTTCCACTCATCAGCCCAGAGTAGCCATCCCTACTTGCCCAGACCGAAAAAGGAGACTGGAAATTGGCAGGTCATGTATATCACGGTTTAACAATTTCTTAGTTATTAGGTCTTGGGGCTCTGTAGCCAATTAGAAGATTTTTCATCATCACAAAGAACCAACACTTAAATTATCAGGACTAGAAGCCAGCTCCCCAATTTTTCCACATGGCTGTTTGAAGTGAAATTAGGTAGAGGTGATCATTTCTTTCCATGAATCCCACCCTGTTTTACTTCAACAACTAATCCTTGTTAGTCAGAACCAAGTCCAAAATATTGGTTCCATTCATCTCTTCTTCCATTTTGTGAATAATTAAAATGGCATTTAAGGCAGTTCAAAAATGTATTGTTTGCTCTGCTTTGGGGAACTGGGGAAGAAGGAGATAGAGAGACAGAGACAAAGAGAAATACAGAGATAGAGATAAAGAGATGGAAGTGAAGGAGAAATTGTAATATTGAGTTCTAGAGGAAAGTGATATGGATAGACAACTCAAGTGTCATATCAACATATCAAAAGTACCAAAGAGAGGTACTTCTAAAATATCAATTGGATATACAATGCATGGAACTTTATGGAAAAGAATTGCCTAGAAAGTGGGATGGATCAACATTGATCAGCAATGACAAAAGAGTTCTCACTGATGAATCCATTAAAATAACTAAAATCAAAAAAGAAGGAGCAGGATCCCTAGGCTTTTAACTCTAAATTAATAATTGACTAGGTGAATTCTACCTTCATAAATCATGTAAATAAATTTTAAATACAGGTACTGCCTGACTTTCTACATATCATTTTGTGCATCCCGGGCTCTGACAAATTACAAAGAGCTAACATTTAAGTGTTCTGTATCATTTATCCCTTTTTTCCTTTCTCCTTTCATCCTTCCCTCACCATGCTCAGCAACATTATGGTTCATTTGTTCTTGAATAATTACTTTGATTCCAAAAGGTAATAATATGTTTGACTGGATATTTCAGATGAGCTTGAAAAACAGTTGCACATAATGACAATATGTGATAAACATAATGATAAACATGTAATGATAATGATAAACAGGAATTTATCTTGATAAGAAGTAGTTAGGGATATGTGGATAGCACAGTGTGTAAAGCACTAAACCTGATGTAAGGAAACAGACTTCAGACATTTACTATGTAATCCTGGACAAATTACTTCACTTTTTTTTTTATTTGCTTGAATCTATAAAGTAGGGGTAATAATAGCACCTAACTCCTAGGATTGGTCAAAAGGGATAATAATTCTAAAGTACTTAGCATACTGCCTGGCACATAGTAAGCTCTATATGAATATGTTGTTATTATTAGAGGTACTATGAGTTGCTCAAGGTAACAACACAAAACTCAATATTAAGTTACATTAAATCTAAAAACTTTGGTAATAATCTGTTACTGATTTTGTCATATTATATTTTTATACTATACTTCAAAAATGTTTTTATATTTTTATATATAACTTTAATATAACTGATTTTTTTATATTATATTTTTAAACTATCCTTCAAAAATATTATACTTTTATATTATGCTGATAATATATGTGGATGATGCAGTTAGTGATAGTAATCTGTAACTGATTTTGTCATATTATATTTTTATACTATACTTCAAAAATATTTTTAAATTATGCTTTTAT
>JAJPUD010003800.1:85344-141658 GCA_023553655.1 Myrmecobius fasciatus
ATTATACTTTTATATTATGCTGATAACAAATGTGGATGATGCAGTTAATGGCAGTAATCTGTAACTGATTTTGTTATATTATATTTTTATACTATACTTTAAAAATATTTTTAAATTATGCTTTTATTTTATACTGATAATATATGTAGATGATGAAGTTAGTAGTAATCTATAACTGATTATGTTATATTGTTTTTATACTATACTTCAAAAATATTTTCATATTATGCTTTTATATAATGCTGATAATATATGTGGGTGATGCAGTTAGTGGATAAATAGAGAGCAGTAAAGTAAGAGAAGGAATGTATTTATTGGGTTTTCTAGTTCGCATGCAAAGAAAGTATCTTGTTAATATCTTATCCATGTGAAATAGTCTGTTCCAGATGACTGACAAATTCATTAGATGTGACTGGACTTCATACTGTGTGAAATTCAACATGAAGATATTACAAGAATTATGTCTTAGTAAAATTATACCCGGGGCAGCTAGGTAGCTCAGTGGATAGAAGGCTGGGCCTGGAGTCAGGAAGATCTAAATTCAAATCCAGCTGTGTGAACGTGGGCAAACCACTTAAGCTCTGTTATAATCCACTGGAAAAGGAAAGGGCCAATGGCTCTACTATCTATAGGATCGTGGAGAGTCAGACATAACTGAGCAACTGAAAAACAATACAAGTTATTCAAGAGAACTGAGGGGAATGGTCACCAGAAGCATAATTTCAGTGGTCTCTGGCAGGAAGAAGGGCAGCATTAATCCAGGCAACATCCAACAAGATGTCACTGTCAAGAACATCAGCAGCAAGTGATCGATCCCTGGATTTAATAAGTAAACATGAGTAATACAAAAGCAACTTGCTTAGAAAAGCCACAGTTGTGATGTCAAGAAAGCAGCGAACAATGCAGACAGTAAAAACAGATCAAATATAATCTCTGCTCCAAGTCATGTCCTTTGCTCCAGTTCCTGACTCATGAGCCCCTTCCCCAACTCAGGACCACGCTTTTAATGCACATCTCTTTAAACAGTGGAAAACCAGGAGATAAGATTTGAGAACCAGGGACACATAAAAGGTGTTGAATCTCCTCTCCTGCATCTCCACATTGTTATTTTCTTTTTCAGATGCCTGGGAGGTCAGGAATTGCCCTCACTGATTTAGTCTGGGAGAAGTAAGATCCCCAGAAACTAGAAGGATGTGCACTTTATTGATTTCCCTTTCAGGGATGCATTTATATGGTAGAGGCTGCCTCTGTTATCAAAAGATTGTATAGCAAGAGAAGACTTTGGAGAGTGGAGCTCCATGTAGAACAGCAGAAGAAACTGCTGCAAGATGACATCACCATTTCTTTTCCTTTATTTTCCAACATTGGACAGCTAGTTGGTACAGTGGGAGGAACCAGGAAGACTCATTGTCCTGAATTCAAATCTCAGATACTTACTAGCTGTGTGGTCCTGGGCAAGTCACTTAACTCTGTTTATCTCATTTTCTTTTCTGTAAAAGGAACTGGAGAAGGAAATGGCAAAACCGTTCCAGAATCTTTGCCAAGAAAGCCCTAAATCGGGTCACAAAGGGTCAGGCACAACTGAAAACGAATGAACAAGAAATTTCCTAAAACGCTTTTAGAAAACTCACCCAGCTAAAATATTCCAACTCTGTATTTGCATGCTTCTTTAATGTCCAGAGACTCATGAAATTTCAGAAAATTTCAGATGAAATTTCAAAATCAGACAGAAGTTCAATGCTTTTAATTCAAATTATTTAGCTTATAGGAACTATTCAGAAAAAAACAAAAACCAAAGATTTTAATTGAAGAAAGTAAATCTATGCTGATGAAGGCACGGGTCACATAATTTTTTGAGATGTGTCCATCTTTCAAACCTGTAACTTACAGTGCATTGTAGTATAAGAAGATATTACCATTGAAATCCCAGTGGTGAATAATTAATCATGTTTATGTTTAAATTCAAGTTATAAAAACCTGGCAAAAATCTCTGAGAATTATAATTGCCTCCCATTTCCCCCAAATGTACCCAAGTGATATGAATAAATATTTGTCTTGCAGTGTCTTCCCAGTGGAAGTCAATGAAGGAATGTCATTACAAATGTATTAGGCTTTTTCTTTTAAATCCCAAATGCTGCTTTCCTGTTTGAAAACAAAAAGAAGAGAAATGTTATGGAGATTTTTTCATGACATCTTGCACATAGATGTATTTAAACTTTTGTCTTTTTTTTTCTTTTGTCTTTCCCTGAATAATATATATTATAATAAATAATGTAATATAATAATGACAATTCAGTTGTCATTAACAAGCTGAACTCTACCAACCTAAACAAGGTTGACCAAGCATCACAAATTAGCTGCGATTCTTTCCAAAACAGTCCCATAATTACAAGAAAAAGAAAAGGAAGAAGAAATTCAGACTCAGTGAAGACGATTCAGTTCCTATTCTTCATACACAAAATTCCCAAACCATGGTCTTCTCATGTGTAAAATGGCTGGATATGAACAATATTTGTGGACTCTGATGACGGCCTAGAAGAGATGGGAAATCCTGGCAATATGGGTAAGGGGAGAAACCGTACTGAAGTGACAGTATCTAGAAACAACGTTTTTAGTCCTGGCTCTAACTTCCTGTGTGACCTTCAACAAGTGAGTTTTTTGTGTTCATCAGTTTCCTCTCAGGCATCTCCTGGCTCTGACACTCTATGGTTATGATGTTAAGGGCAGCAATATTCCAAAACTGGGGCAGGGTCTGGATCTGGGAAGAGGGTAGCAATCCAAACAGTATAATTCAGCTGCTGCATTGCCCCTGCATTGTGTTGGAGAGACAAGAGTTGGTTCCATAGTCTCATCCTGCCAAGAGAACAGCCCTGGCTCAGCATCCTGGCCCAGGACTAACAGCAGCAGAAGCAGAAGGTCAAAACTGCCCAAATCCCAGTTTGGTACCCAGCATCGCACTGTGGGAGAGGCAGGGCCTAGCAACAGGAAAAGCAGACCAACATCCCTATCCAGGACCATTAACAGTGCCCGGTATTCCACACCGTGGCACTAGGAAGAACAGAGCCAAAAAGCTATATCATCAGCCCGGCTCACTAGGTTACCCTGTTTTAGCCAAGGGACTGTGAGTTCACTGTGGGTGCTTGTGGTAGCTCTCCAGTAAAACCAATGTCCTTCATTTAGGAAACAAAATTAGAATAATTTGGGGAATTAAGAGCTTAGAGAAATTTGGGGGGGAAAATTCGTAGGTAACTTTGCCAGCCATTCTTTGTGGAAAGATTCAAGACAGAAGATAATCCCTACTGTATTTGAGGAAATATTATGAATTAAGAGAAACTCAAGGAAAAAGATTTCAGGAAGTAACAGCTCAAGAAATTAATAGAATAGCCTGATAAAGAGAAAGTTTGCTAAAGGAAATGAAAGAAGAATGGAAGGAAGAGATAAAGAGCAAAATTAGAGCAGTTGAAAAATAACTTCGCAAGAGAACAAAGAGCTTAGACAAGAAGTTGGAAAGGCCACCAATGGTAAATAGCCTGGAAAAAAGAGTAATACAATAAATTCAAAAGGGAAAAAATAAATGGAAGGTGTGAGGTATCTACAAAATGATATGGAAAACAGAATGAGAGAAAGTTAAACATCATTGAGCTCCCTTAAAAGTGAAGGTAAGCACACACAAAAAAACTTCATACCATACTTGAAAAAAATGTATATATATATATATATATATATATATATATAATATATTATGTATACACACACTCATACACTGTTTTGTTTTTATATACCTAGACTCCCTCTTATCTCTGAGATAAAATACTATGTCCTCTATCTGGTTGTAACCTTTTCTCCCAGCCTTATTTTACATTATTTCCCTATACTTCAGCTAACCTAACCTAGCCTCTCCTTAATCATACATTTACTCTCTCCATTTCTTTTGACCATCTTTTCTCCAGGTCTTTAAAGCTCTCCTTCTTTACTTCCACCTTTCAGAATCCTTTGTTTTTTCTTCAAATCTTAACCAAGTTGGCACATCCTCCACACAGCTTTCCCAGTCCTGCCCTGCCTCCCACAATGTGATACCCTCTCCCTTCTCAAATTACTTGGCGTGTGTGTGTGTGTGTGTGTGTGTGTGTGTGTGTGTGTGTTTTAAACTCCCTCAATGGAAAGGAACTTTGATAATAATAATAATAAATATATAATGTATGTGTGTATACATTTTTAAACTCCCTCAATATAAGGGAACTTTGATAATAATAATAATAATATATATATATATATATAATGTGTGTATACTTTTTAAACTCCCTCAATAGAAGGCAAATGTGATAATAATAATTATATATATACACACATATATATAATGTGTGTGTGTGTACACTTTTGAAACTCCCTCAATAGAAAGGAAGTTTGATAATGCCAGATGCTATGTAATTTTTCATTTTTGTATCCTCAGAGCCTGCCACAGTGTCTTGCATATCATAGACATTTAATAAATGTTTGTTAAATTGAATTGAATTGGCTAACAGAAGAGACATTGTCAAGCTGTTTCCCTTTCCTGATTCTGCATTCTTCCAGTCTCTCCAAGGGAGAAATCCCCTTGCCACCTGAAAGTGTTTGCCAAACAAGCTGGCAAATGAGACAGGCCCATCTGTGAGCCAACTAATATGGATTTTCAATGAGCATCTTCAAGTCTGCATGACAGGTTTGGATCAAATTACAATTCTCTGCCCCAGTCATGGTACCGGATTGCTAAGTTTTCAACTGCAAAGAAAATATTTTTACAGAGTTTGCATGGAAGAAAGATACTTTTTCAAACATTTCTCTTGCATTCGATTGTCAGGCTAGCGAACAAAACAGCTTTATCATTTGAACCAAGAGAGAAATTACAGAGCAGCTCCTAGGCTACAAATGTGTAAACACAATCCGTCAATCTGGGTCTTCCGACAGAGCTCAGAGACAGCTTCTCAGCTAACTGGAGTCATTAGGTGTTTTCTGCCCTGATTCAAGGGCTTCCTCATCTATTCAGATCATTTTAAAATGGAGGTGCCCTTTATAGATCTACTGAGGCTCCACCAGAAAGTTAAAGGAAAAGTGCCTGAGTGAGCTAATACCTTCCAAAAATTGACAGTGACACCCCCCCAAAAAAATGCCTTATGGATTTTCAAGCAATTTTAGCTATGACACTAGTCTTTAGTCTGACATTTAAACTCCTCCACAAACTGGTGTCTTTTTCCCTATCTCACACAACTCAATTCCATGTGCTGAACACTTCTGTGACACTGACCTGCTTACCCTTCTTTATATATGTCCTGCCTTTATATCTCAGACCTCATGGAAATGCAGCCTCCTCCACAAAATCTTAAGAGATGAGAAATGGTGTTTCTTCCCCGCATCTCACATGGTCTTTATTAGCTGTCTTTAGTTTTTGCACTCTGATGATATGTATTATAGAATTATTGCATGGTATAGCACATTAGCTCTATAAATTACAGATATATATTATATAGTATATTAACTATAGAAATTACAGTAGTGTGTTATATAGTATATTTTATTGTGCAGTTTTTCATAATTGTACATGGTCTTTTCTTCCCTCTGACCCCTCTCTACTATATAAACTTTCAGAGATCTGAGCTTAATCACTACTTTTCTTTGTTTTCCTTTTAGTGCTCATTTTTAATATAGTAGGAACTCAAAGACTTTTTAATGTATCTATGGATGCATGAACGAACGATAACAAAGGGAGAAACAGCACTGCTCCTGTCCTTTAGTCTGAGAGCTGAGGATAGTGAAGAAGCTGGGCTATTATTTAAATAAATCACAGAAAATGATGTTTTCCACCTTCAGAGAAACATAGGACAACAAGCTTAGTACAGCCTTAGATAGATGTATATGAATGCATATGTATATATGTGTATGATTTTAGATATTTATGTATATTGTGTACATGTATATATGTGCATAAATACATATATGTTTTATAAACCTATCTGTGCTTAACTTCATAGGCTGCTTAAGCAGGCAGGGGGAGAAAGAGGGAAAAAGTAAAGCAAAAATTGCATACCAGAAAATGAAATAAAATCTATAAGGAAGAAAAAAAAAAAAAAAAAAAAGATGGATCACTCTGAATACAATGCTAGTATTTAATATATATACTTTCTTGAAATGGAAATTTGTCATTTTATATTTTGAAACTCTCCTATGTTCCGCAGTGTACATGACAATTTTTTCTTTTCTTTTTTTTTCTTTTTCTAGTTTGCACTTAAGTTTAAATAAACAAATATATTTGTTAATTGAAAAAATAAATAAATAAATCAAAGAACCTCTGAGTTGGAGGGAAACTTCAAAAGCCATCTAGTTAAGTCCAATTATTTCTTCCTATCTATAACATGATTTAAAAAAAAGAGTTATCATATAAGAGGCACAGGGGGGGAGAGAAGGGGTTGTGATGGGGATACTTCCTTTGGTAAACAAGCTAGAATAGTTGCAGAGTTTGGTTCAAGAGAATAGGAAGGGTCTGATTTTTGTATTTTACATATTTAGAGTATTTCCCTAATTTGAATCCTGGAAAGATACTCCCAAGAAGGAGATGAGGGCATATGGAGTGTTATCAAAGACATAGAATTTGGAGGAACAGATTGCTAAATCAGAGAAAAGAAATTATAATCCTTTATCAGTCCTAGGGTTCTGTTATCTAAACCCTGTCGATGATGGGGCATTTGAAAGCCGGTCATTTATAGAGTGAAGCAAGATGAAGAATCTCATTTGTGGGGACTTGATGGCGACATGGGGTCCTAGAGCTTCATTAAGGATATCACAAAATCTCTGAAGCATAAGAGACCATCTAGATCAACTCGGACTCAAAAAAAGAATTTTCTCTGTAAAACACCTAAATGTGTTGCCTCCAACTAAAGCCTCCAGAAAGGAGGCAGATCTTACCTTCTGAGGTAGCTCATCCCCTCTCCCTTCCATTAGGAAGGGAGAAATTATGATAGTCAGTATTCCTTCCCTGAGTGTTGCTTCCACTCAGTTCAACAATCCAATACTTTGTGTGCAAAGGGCAATGTTTAGCACTGAGACATAAAAATCAAAGCCAAAATGTGTGCCTACAAATGCAAGTGGGACAAGACAAATGGTAGGAGCTTTGCCTCTCAGGCAAGAATGGCACAGTGCCCAGCCTCTATATCATCCACCCTCTAAGTCATGTCATTTTTCAGTGCCCCAGGCAAGTATCTCACCTTAGACTGCAGAAAGAGCTGATCTGCATTGCTATAGAGTTTGCTTCCCTTAGAAACTGATGAAATTATGACTAATTTTTTTAAAAAGTAAATAAATAAAAGCACTGCTCTTCTGATGGCTTTTGGCAGATCTTTGACACTTCTTATTCCCACATATAAAAATAGAATCAAGACCCTTTTCCATTCACCCCCATTCTCTGAGAGCCACAGAAAGACGCTGGATTCAGATCCAAACAGGCAGATTCTGAAGGAAATGCACTAAGTTACATGCCAATGGGAATAGGAGGTGACAGACCAAAAAACTGCATGGGGACTTCTAAAGTTAATCTTTCCCAACAATCAGGTCAGAGCAGCTGGCTCCAAAAAGATTTGGAAGGAGTTTCCCTCTAAACCTACAAGACATCATTAGGATTAACTGTTTTGACTTCTGCCCCTGTGTTCCTTTCTGCTTTGTTTCCTGTGCATTTCTAGCAGGAATAGCCAAAGAAATTATGTCTCTAGAATCTTTTGTTCCTCGCTTTTAAGTGAGAGCAATGAGAAATATAGATGAAGGGACTTGCCCAAGATTACATTGCCAGAAGTGGCGATTTGAACCCAGTTCTTCCTCCATATATACATCACAATATGTAGCCTCTCAATGTACTCTATAATAACTATAATAGCAGCTAAAAACAACCCTAAAACCCAGAAAACTGTCAAGAACAATATTGAATCCAAAGGTCAGATTACCATGGATGATGAAGATTAAAGACCCTGTGACTTGATTAATTGAAGTTTGACTTCTTTTTATTACAAGAAGGGCTGGGGCATGGAAGGGGATACAGGACTATTATTGTTATGTAAAAATACAGATATTAATATAACAAGGAAAAGACAGCTCCCAAAACTAGCATAAATATGAGATCATGGGAAGCAAAAGCTATGGAAACTTGGTTAATGTTCTTACAGGGAACAACAGTTGACAGTCCCTTTATATAGATACTCCCAAGAAGGAGATGAGGGCATGTAGAGTATTATCAAAGACATAGAACTTAGAGGAACATATTGCTAAGTCAGAGAAAAAAATTATAATCCTTTATTAGTCCTAAGGTTCTGTTATCTAAACTTTGTCAATGATGAGGCATTTGATAGCAGGTCATTTATAGAGTGAAGAATTGATGGTAACATAGGATTAGTCTCTTTACAACATAAAAGATCAGGAACAATGATTTATGCTCAGGAATCTCTCCTCAAATTAGTAATAAGTTGGGGTATAGAGGGTGGGGAGGGGAATGGTGATTACACTGAGAATAATAGATTGTTCTTCCAATTGTCTATCCTAGAGCACAAAGCTATTGCCTTCTTGGACCAAAGTCAAAAGGAAAAGACAAATGATGGTTTTACTTTATGTGACAAATCAACTCAGCATTGTGATATATGGTACATCCAAGGTGATCAAAAGCTTTCCCAGAAATTGAGACTGAGATCATTGCTATAGCTAAAGGGAAGTGGGGTTGTTTTTTGGTTTTTGGTTTTTCTTAAAGAAAGCATCAGTCAGTCTAATTTTTTACTATTTTAAAAAAATATATATCTTCAAAAAAGCAGATGCTTTTCATTCTGGCTCTTTAAGTAACTTAATGAACATTTTAAAAATTGACAATAATGGTAGTAGAAATGCTTTCACTTTTATAAAGCATTTCATCTAAAGTACACAAAGGTTGAATTTAATAGATATTTCATAAAAGATCTAGCTAAGTAAATATAAAGCATTGCCAAAGAGTCAGTCTTACAAGATTATCAACCTAATGTAATTTTAAGTATCCTAAAAAGGTCTCCTGCCCCAAAATTTTCATTTGTCAACCCTATTTCTACTGATAGAAAATCATTCCTTTTATCCTTAAAGACTTCTGTGCTGTTTCAGCTGCACATATACTGAAAAAGGAACGATACAGAAATTAACATGAGCCCTGCACAAGGGTGACATGCAAATTCATAAAGTGATCCACATTTGGAAAAAAAAAAAGAGACATTTTCTAAGGCTACTTGTGAAAATCTAAATATACATGGAAAGAGCAACATCTTAAGTTATTATTATATCTTAAGAGTAAGAACACTCATTAAATTTCTATTTCATACGGAGTAATGTACTAGGTCCTGGGGATGATAAAATTTTAGGTATTTTGGTTCCTACCTCCATGACATTATAGGCTAATAGAAAGATAAAATACAAACACAGAAACTGTCTACAAACATATTATGCTTTGTAAAGTAGGATATTTCCTCTACTTTTCACATTTACATCCTGTTGCCCTATTATGATTCCACTGGCAACTAGACCACAAATGTCTTAGTTTTAAAACTTGGTTTGGGATTAGAATACTGGGATACTTAGTGAAGCAATTTCTTTTCAATTTCAGATGCTAATATGAATTAGTTTCTAGCAATCAAACTACTGGTATTTGTTTAGCAGGCTAGGGCAGAAAAAAATTAAATTTCTTCGTATTGATTTCTCTTGTTTTTATATTACTTTTAGTCTATGTCTTTCTTAACTTCTTCCACTCATCAAGCCATCTCATGAAATGAAGATTTGCAAATAAAAAGGGAAAAAAGTAGTATGAAAAATAACTCGATACATTAGTTATATCGAATGCTGCCTTATTATTCCCATTTATAATCCTAACTACACTGAAGAGAGGAGCATTTTCTCAACTCTTCTGAGTTGACAAAGTTTCATTATCATAATTTTGTAAGTGGTCCAGGTTCCTTTTATTGTTATTCTTTGTTTTTACATTTGTATATGCATTGTATACATATGGCGGAGAGCAGACATGACTCTCTGTGACCTGCTCTAGCCTTCCCTCAAACCAGTAGCAGATGAAGCCTCTAATTGGTTTTGAAGTCAAAGAATCCACAATATCTGGAGTACAACACATTTCTAGAAGAAGATACCTTGAAGAACTTCAAAACAGGTCTGTTTCAATCAGGCAGAAGGGACAGTCTGCAGAGCCCAGATGGTAGCACAGGGAGACCAGGTTAGGGACACCTGGGGGTCTTCTGTGGGCCTCTTGGGCCAATCTGTCCTGATTGTAAACAGGTAGTCTAGCAGATCTGCCTTTTGTGGGGGGTAGATTGTGAACCACTGAGTCCCTGAAGAGCTTCTGACCTAGCTGCCATTACCCAGCACCAGAAATCAATCAATCAGCAGAACTGCCCCAGGGCACATTAAAGCAGCTGTCCCTCCTTTGCCTTGAACAGACCTCAAGCCTTAAAAAAAATGAATAAAAAACCAAAAGAACTCTCATCATAGACAGCTTTTATGGAGAGAGAGAAGAGCAAACCACAAATCCTGAGGTCCCTAAAGGTAAAGCAACTCCAGAAAAAGCCCCAAAGGGAGACATGAGCTGGTCCCCATCTCACAAGGCTTTCTTCAAAGATTGCATAAAGAATCTTAAAAGAGAGTTAGAGGAAATATAAAAAAATGAAATGAGATCACTGCAAAATAAAATGAAAAAAGAATGCAATGGACAAAAAAAATTTACTTAGCCAATTGCAAAAGGAGCTAAAAAAGGTAACTGAAGAATATAATACACTAAAAATTAGATTGAACAAATGGAAGTGAATGACTCAATAAGACTTCAAGAATCAAACAAAAACAAAAAAATGGGAAAAAAGAGAAGAAAATATGAACTATCTCATAGGAAAAACAACTGACCTGGAAAATAGATCCAAGAGAGACAATTTAAGGATCATAGGGCTTCCTGAAAACCACGATGAAAAAAAGAACCTGGACATCATCTTACAGGAAATCATAAAAGAAAACTGCCCCGATATTTTAGAATCACAAGGTAAACTAGCCCTTGAAAGAATCCGCCAATCACCTCCTGAAAGAAACCCCCAAATTAAATCCCCAAGGAATATCATGGCTAAATTTAAGAATTTTGCCTCCAGTTGGAGTTGCTTTTTTTGTACCACCTCCAAGGATTTTGTTACTTTTCAAATTCAGAAAATAAAAATTATGTTTTATCTCTTGCAAATATCTCTTTGACTTACTTAAGACTTTCCCCCCAGCATTAAATGTGAAGAGAATCTGATCTAGGCAAATAATATGATATCCTTTACACATATGAAGTCATGTAAAACATTAACCATGTTGAAAAAAATTGCAAGAAAAATAAAGATTGATACTCTTGCCTTTTTTAATGTCAGCTGAAGCAGAATAGACTTTGGTACAGTCCCTTATTTTAACTCTGTGTGTCTTTCTGTTTCAGAGGTGTTTTTTATAAATAACACATAGTTGTATTCCTGTTTCTAAACCATTCTGCTATTCATTTCCATTTTATAAATGAGTTCAAGCCTTTCACAGTTCTGATTACTGCGTATTTTGCTAGACAGCACAGTGAATAAAGTGCTGATCCTGAAATCGGGCTCATGGAATCTTTTAATGCAGCCTCTAACACTTGGGAGCTCTGACCCTAAGTAAGTCTCTTATCTATGTTTGCCTCAGTTTCCACATCTGTAAAATGATCTGGAGAAAAGAATGGCAATCCATTTATTGCCAAGAAAAAAAGTTAGATATGACTGAAATGGCAACACCTTAAATTAAATCATCTTGATCTATTTTCCAGGTCAGTCATTTTTCTGATTAGCTACTTCATATTTTCTTCTAATTTTTTTCACTTTTGATATTGGGGTTTTTTTTTGGGGGGGTTCCTGATATCTCATGAAGTTATTACTTTCACTTGATTAGTTCTGATTTTAAGGAATTAGTTTCTTTACTTAGGTTTTTTACCTCATTTTTTTTTCCATTTGCCCATTTCTAATTAAGGTAATTTTTTTTTTAGTATTTTTGTTACTCTTTTTACCAAACTCTTAAATTCTCTTTTCCTAATTTTCTTGTTTTGCTCCCATTTCTTTTCCATTTTCCCTCTGCTATACTTACATGATTTCTAAAATAATTTCTGTTCTTTTTTTAATCTCTTTAGTTAGCTCTTCTAGGACTTCTTATTAGGCTTGTGTCCAATCTGCATTTTTTACTCATAAATGTTTCACATCCTTTTTTTAGTTTGTGTAGCTATTTATGATCAGATCTTTTTATTGTTGTTGTTTACTCATTTTTAAGCTGATTTCTTGAGCTTGAACTTTATGTTAAAATTAGGTTCTGATAACCTAAGGTGGGGTGGATGCAGCGGTGGGGAGGGAAAATTTACCAAGCCTTAGACTTTTTCTCCTGCTGCTTTCACCCCTAGTTCTGGGGAAAGTTTTTGGAGCTTCCAAAATGCTGTGATCTGAGGAGAGTTATTGACTACTCTATTCCATGGTCTCATCCTTAAGCAGGTCCAACAAGGTTCCCTTGCAACCACAGGGGACACGACTCCTCTCTGTCTAGAACTGTAATCAAAGTACATTCTCCCTTACACCTACAAATGTTTCTCTAAATATAATCCAGAACTGGTTAATGGGCAGTGGAGCGGACACACAGTACTCGGGGTCCCGGGCCCAGTGCCTGTACAATTTCTGATCCTATCCAATCTCCTGTCTCTGGGCCAAGAGCTCCCCAAACTACTACTGCCTTTGTTGTCATAACTGCTAGAGCCTTTAAGACCCATTGCTGGTATCGCTACCACATTGTTCCAGGTCCATCCCATCCAGTTACAAACCTCTCCCTGACTTCTTGAGTTTTCTTGGGCTTAAAATTGTCTCACCCTGTCCTTTTGCTGGCTGTGCAACACCAGAATTTGATTTGATGCTTTGTTTTTAAAGTTGTTTATGAGGGAATGTTGGGAAAGTTCCTCGGAAATGCTTCCTCTACTCTATCATCTTGGTCTTGCCTCCAGACTGTCACATGATAAAGAAAATGACATGAAAACATGAGTCAATGAGTAATCTCAACTCAGAACTGATGATGTAATATTCTTCTTTCCTAACAATAGGGAAGCGGTGGACTTGCTGCAAAATAAGGCATACGCTATCAGATATCATCAATGCATCATTTTGCTTTGTCTACCTGTATTTTGTGATTAAGAGAGGTTTTTATTTAGAGTGGTATTGAATAATGACAGTGGTGTAGGTGTGTATTTGTGTGTGTTTTGTGTGTGTGTGTTTAAACATCAAAATAACATGTACTGTTATTAATTATTATTAATGTAAATACTGAATATTTGGAAGACATGCCAGCAGAATGCTTAAAAACTTTGACAATGAGCCTAATAATGGACTTTATCTCTATTTATCCAAGAATTAGCCAAGATATATTCAAAAACATGCATCATTAGCCAAAATAATGATAATTTTTTTGGTCATAGCAACTGAAGAAGTAGAGGGGTTGTAATTTGTAGGAAGTGAAGGAAGTACTCCTGAAAATATAAAAGAATAAACTGAGAGTTCTTATTGATTTCTCTGATTTTCTTACTCATTGTCACAACAATAAAATATTCTAACTGTATCTTGACCTCAATCAGCAATCTAATATATCCTCAGAAACTTAATCAAGAGTAACCAGACGTGATTTAGGAAGGAACTTTAATGGATCTGCCTTCACTCTTTTCCCCTTCAGTATCGGAAAAAAGAACTACTTTAGTTGAGACTTTATTTGCATGATCTTGAAATTTCTGTTTCTTAAAAACAGATTTCAAATGGGAAAAATAAAATGATTATATAAAGCCATAGGTCAGGATTAATAATAAGGTCTGTTTTCAAATTCATATAAGAAGCTCATTTAATTAATTTAATGAAATGTACATTGATGTTAGTGGGATGCCGGGCTATAATACATCCTCCGAAGAACATCTCCCATGGATGTAGGCTTGAGCACTGAGAAGACAAAGGATTTAGCGGATCTAGTTTAGTGACTGGGGTTGCTTCCATGAAGCTTAGTAATTGATGGGGGTCATAATTCTTGTTGGAAGAACCACCATTACTTTTGAAAGCATATTGGTCACCTTTTTGGGTCAACAAATTTTACTTTCTTCTTGACATTTTAGACCATAGTATAACAGATTTTAGCCACATTCTGGGAATGGAAGAGGGGGTTTCTCTTTCCTTACCACCTCCCTTTCTAAACTCAACAGTGGTGATGTGCATCAAAAGCCCAAAGCAGTGAAAGACATTACTTGCACTTCATCTGATAGGAAAGGTCAGTACATGCAGAAACTCCTAAATCACAGTAGCCCGTAAATTTTCAAGTCTAATTAGTGGGATACCCAGATCTAGAAATCTCCCAAGAGAAAGGCAGTTTCTCCAGCTTTGAGAGTTGCCTTATGAATCAACCTCAAGTTTAAAACATTTTTTCCTGAATGCAATCATTCCTACAAACCTTCATAGACTACCCTCCAGGAGGAAGTTTTCCAGCTGAAGATTGCCCTGAAACCGAAGGACTGAAATCATTGTGTGGAAGAGTAGTACTTCCAGACTGTGTCAACCCTATTACTTGTTTCTGGGAATTTCCAGATCCAGAGAAGAAGATTTCTTGTCCAGGAGCCCCACAAAAATATTTGTTTCCAGATGGAAGTCCGAGAGCCCATTAAGTTCTCTCTACATTTCTGAATCTGTTTCTCAGCCTTTTAAGTCTCATATATATATATATATATTTGTGGAGGTGATATCAAGACTATTCCATATCTAATATACTTCTTTTATATTGAGTAAATGGTCAGTGTCCCCCACATTTAGGAAAGCCTAGACATGAGTTATATCTGAGTTTTATTTTGGAGATTCCCTCAGAATAAAACTTGGGAATGAGCAAAAAGCCAAAGAAAGAGAAGGAAGTTCTTTTCATCAATTAAGTATCACTTAGAAAACTGTCTAGCACCGATCTTTACGAGTCTAGGAGTCTGGGGGCCCATAGACAATTGAATTTTCTAAAAAAAAACTTCTGGTCAGTGCTTTAGTTGGCAAGATCCACAATGCTTATCCTGAATCCTGTCCCCTCTATTCTCATCACATTATTTTAGTCCTTCACCTTTGGGGTGATGTTCTATTGGCAATACCATAAATCACTATTTTGATAATCCTCTGCCTCAAGGTTGCCAGTGTGTGAACACTGAAATTCAGAGATTTTTTTTAACCTGGGGGTTATACACATTGCAACTCCCAAAGTTGATACTTCACGGGAAATCTCCTTTCTCTGACTGGACAGCTAGATTAGAAGATATAATACCTTGGAAATTCAAACATTTTCCCTACACCACTCCCTTGCTACAGGTTTTATGATTTAAATATAATGTTCTTGTACACAACTTTTCTATAACTCAGTTTCTTGTTAAAATGAGAAGTTTGTCTAAATGAAATCTGTTGACTCCTATTCCTCAAAAGACTCAATTTTATAAACTCTTCTCTCAAGCAACATTATTGCATGCACAAATGCCCCTGAAATATGCTTCTGTCACAAGTACTATCTCTGATTTTGGGGGAGTGGCCGATTTCTTCTTCCTTCACCTCTCAGAATAAAGATCTGATCCGATAAGAAGGAAAAGAGACCAAGGAGTGACTATAGACCAACTAGAATTTATAAACATTGAAAAAGTACCACAAATGAAAACATGTCCTGTCCCCTGACTTTGTCATTAGTCCTGTTGAAGATGGGTCCTAGTCAGAGGAGTTTCCAGTGTCTTCTTATCAAGGTGCTAAAGAGCATACCTCCCTTATTTAGGGAGTGCCCTTCAGACAAAAGTCTATGTCCTATCAATTCATCCAATTGATGGAAGAATTAATCAAATCAATTAGGGCTCCCAAATCAAATTCCCTTGCACTGATATTAATGCAGCCTTTTCCCCACTGGTAATAAATGGAATAAAATAGGGTTTTAAAAATCAATTTCATCCTGACTCCTTGCAAAATTCTAGAATGTATTTTTAAAAGAATAACTTGTGAGCAGTTGAAAAGGGAAGTGGTAATTCCTAAAGCTCATTTAGAACAAATCATTCAAGGCTAATCTCATTTCCTCTTTTGATCTGGTTACTAGATTTGATCAGGGAAAGCTATGCACATAATATATACATATTTCACTGAGGTTTTCCACAAAGTCTTTCATACTGATCTTGTAGATAAGATCAAAAATTACAGGTTCTCTTATGGTGCAATAGAAGAGAGTAAGAATTACTTCAGTAATCTCATCCAAGAATGGCAATTAATAATGTCAACCTGTCTTTGGTTCAGGAATAGATAAACCATATCAACCAGATTTGACCAGCTGCCTCTTTTTGTATGATCCACAAAATAATTTTTTGTTGTTGTTTTTTTACTGGGTTTGACCCTCAGGCCATCGTTTGCTGGCCCATACTCTAGTGAAATGCCATGTGTCTGTGATATATTTGATGATTTTTTTTTTCTCTATGACAGATGAAGGCTTAAATGGTATGGTCATTAAATTTGTGATCAAACTGAAGTTGGTAGGAATAGGTGAAGATTAAGAGATGTATTACTTAATTAAAAGAGATAAATGTAAAGTCCTACACTTGAATTTTAAAATCCTTCATATAATTACAGAATGGTGACTGAATACCATTTCATGAGAAAAAGCTCTGCAAGTTTTAATAGAATGCAAGCTCAATATGAGTAAATGGTCTATGATGTTAGACTCCCTTTAAATATTATCTTAGATTACATTTATAAGACCAATATTTGACAAAGGAGTTGATGGCTCCTTTTTACTGTACACTGGTCAGACCACGTCTGGGGTATTTACTTCTGAAAGCTACATTTTATGAAGGAAATAAAATGGAGAACAAAAAAAGAAATGTGATCAGAATGGGGAGGAGGCTCTAAAAACAACACCATAAGGATCAGTTAAACCATATATTCTATTCTTGGTCCTTTTCTTTGTTTTGAAGATGCTGACTTACACAAAGATGAATTCCTTGATTTTTAAGACAAAAACAACTTGTTAAATGTGAAGTTTGCCTCAAAAAGCCTTGGAGAATTCCGGTGTTCCTGAAAAGAAGCCTTCCTATACCTTCAAAAGTAAGTTATGAAAGCTTAACATGTCTTTATGAGAGAGATATTTATTAATAACCAATGATTTGGGGAGATCCAGATTTATCCCTTTTTCTATAGTCCTCATTTCAAAATTCAGTCTCCTGAAAAGCATAATGAGATTGAATTAATTCTGCTCAGTCTTGGTCAGACCCCACCTAACTTTATATAAAATTTAATCTAAAGTGGGAAAGTCTAATGTGCTCTGTCCAGGTTTGGGTGTGATAATTTCTTTGATTAGATTGACCAAAGCTGGGCATGGTCTGTGACATAATGTCACTCCCTCAGCCTCTCATTGCAGTAAGCCCACTTCTCATGGTAATCATTCTCAGATATTGATTATAAGGAAAAAATGTCTTAAACAGCTCCTGAATTCAACAACTTTTCTCTGTGTGTTTGTGTATATGTACATGCAAATGCACACATGTGCGCACATGTATATGTGTGTATATATAGATATAGATAGATATATATGTATGTATATATGTATATTGTATGTGTATATGGAGGAAAAGACAGAGAGACAAAGACCCTAAAGTCTAGTGCCCCTTTAAGCAAATGGCAGCAAGGTTTCTGTCCAACACCGCTGAGGTAGGTCCTACAGTTACTAATTTCAGTTGTTTAACAGAGAAACCAGATGCTTACAGATGTTAAATGATTGTTCAAGATCATGAATCAAGAGTTGATTGCATCCTCTGGTACACCCACTTTTCCAAAGGCATGCAAACCTTTAGCCCATTGTTATGAGGGTCTTTGGAATTAGAAAGTGCTACTGACCTCTTTTGTTAAAATATTAACAGTATTAATAAAATTACTCATTACCCAGAAACTACGTCTCAAACTTTTTAAATGTCCCAAATCTCTTTTAAGATGAGTAATCATTCAAACAAAAAAATCAAATTAATTACATGTCTAATATAACACATATGTTTCTTTGTCAAAGACCATCCCACATATTTATATCCTCATTCAAGCTAAGCCACAAAAGCCTTTAAAAATACAAAATTTAATTTTAACTTGCCCATATTTAAATTTATTTTCTTGTCATTTAATGCATTAATAAAGAAGCATATATACTACTATATAACAAATTTCTTTTTTATATTTTGATGACTGGGATATAGCATGTATATTACTATATAATAAATTTCTTTTTTTATATTTAGATGACTGGGATATAGCTAAATACTGATACATAATATATATTTTTTAGATTTTGATGACTGGGATATAGCATATATACTACTATATAATAAATTTCTTTTTTATATTTTGATGACTCAGAATTTCAACATAGATTATTTCTTTTGTAGTTATCCTATGTATTTTATTTTATATATTTAAAATATTATTCTGAGAAAGGATCCATAGGTTTTACCAAACTTCCAAAGTGGTCTGAGACACACAAGAAAAGTGGTTAAGAATCTTTGTATTAAAGGAGCTGAGAGTATTGGGCCTGGAGGACAGAATATCTAGGTTAAAAAAGCAAACAGATAACAAACTACCTTCAAATATTTGGAAAACGATCAGGTGGTTTAGAGCTATTTTCTATAACCCCAAAGGCTAGAAGTTAGAGATCCAGTTGTCTACGGAAAAGGCATTGGAATTAGAATAAAATCAAATGATCTTGAAATCCAATTCAGCAATTTACTATCTGTTTAATCTAATGCAATTGAATTCTCCTTTCTGAGAGTTTGTTTCCCCACTGGTAAAACAGTAATAGTGCATTACAATGAACTCTACAATTCTTCTGTGTTCTAAATCCTTAGAAATCCAGTGTTTTGCTTATTCCCTAAAGGCAAGACTAGATGGATGTTTGAGAGCCTGAATTCCATTAGTTATCAGGGGAAACCTTCCAGTACTTAGAGCTGTCCAAAGGTAATTGCCTCTGGAGACAGTAAGTTCTCCCTTCTTGGAGCTTTTCTAGTGAAGGCTGGATGACTATTATAGAAAAGGAACACTCCTTAGGTCTAAGTAAAAAATTTAGGGCCTCTGAAGTTCCTTAGTTTTTAAAAATATAGGTAAGTAACCATTCAATATTCCTTAAATTGCCCTTTATAAAAGTAAATTATTTATGTTATCCCCAAAAAACTACTTCATGTACTGAAGAATTGATTAATTTCAACTACTGATGAAATGAATGATAAAACAGAGATGTTGATAATGTCCTATGAGAACATAGAAATGTCTCACATGCAATAACTTAGCCTGCAATTCTTACCAAAATTTATTACAAGAGGGTAGATAATTCCTCTGAGAATTGTCCGTAGTCTGGATATTTTCTATTTTTATAAAATATAGTTATTTGATTGTACTTGTATAACTTCTTTTCTCCAGAAAATCTGTTCAAATAAATGCTACATTTTTTAGTTAAGTGCTAGGCAAATCCACTTGAAAAATTCACTTCTAAAGATTTCCATTTAAATCCACATTTAAGATATAAATGGAAATTGCTTGGTAGAAATATTTGACCACATAAAAATACACACAGTTTAATACAATTTACAATAATGAAAGATATATATTTCGTAACTATCCTTGACTTGTCAGTTGGCTGGTTGGTTCCAGAATTGATATTGATTTTCTAACTGGCATTTAGTTTTTCTCGTTTCTCTGACTTCTTAGATAGATGTTGACATTCAATTTTGGAAAACCCACATAAACCAAATGCTACAAACTAGAATCATTTTATTTGTGTGGTGTAGTTTTAAAAGGCCATCTACCTGACTTAGCATGTTATATTCATTGTGAGGAATAGAAAAAGAGGGAGTAAACTGTTAGGCATTGATCCAATCTCGGTTTTTGCTGATTAAAATTAACCAGATAGAATTGGTTCTAGAGATAATTTTAAAGCAGGTGAAGTCTGCTTTTGGCCCTCCAGTTCCCCCCTTTCAGTTTCCCTCTGGTCTCAGGTACCAAAAACCCTTGTCATGGGCTGTCCCTCCCCCATATCAAAGCTTTTGATGGTGACATTCATTGAAGCTGAGGAAGGGACTCATACTATATGGCTTTTTTTAATGTCCTATCTCAATCATGTTACCTGTCCTAATTTCTCCAGATAATATATAATTTTATAAAATTAGAAAAATGGCACTTGGAGGGGAAGGGGAAGACCTTACTTTGTTAATGGAGTAACCAAATAAATGAATCCATGCTAATGTTCCTGTTATTTAATGTTCTTTTCGTCCCATTTAAAACGCAATACTTGACTCTAGTCAGGGATAAAGCTCATAGGAATTAGGTTCTTTGGGGTCACTCGTTCCTTTCTCTGAACCAATCCCCATGTCCTATCATTATTTCTCATGTATATCCTTGAAGGGAACCCTAAAAAGTCATTTATGTTTTTGGTTTTATAAACTGGCATTTATACATCTTAAGAACAAAAGCAAATATGTTTCACCCTAGGAGTCCTGCCCAGGATCCTATCCTTGTGTTAGAGCAACTGAGAGGTGAGAAGGGATAATATTTCCTGTGAGAACTATCAGCCATCATCAAGCCAGCCAACAATACTGGACCCAGTGAAATTTGCTCCTCACAAATCTAATGATGATTGATTGCTTTGTCAGCAAATAGAAATAGGACAGGGAGAAAATTGTCTAGCCCTAAAGGAAATATCTCTTCAAAGACAGCTTGTAGTTTTTAGAAAATTTCTCATCAGATTTCATTCTGTATACATACATTTTTTGGGGTAATGTTAGTATGAAATTTCTGCATATAACCTGGAGAAGAATACAGTTGCTTCCTTCAAGGAGCCTACAATCTAGTTTAGTGAATACTTCACAGCTGATTAAACCATATATGTGCTCTATTCCACATGTTATTCACAACTGTCCAAGATCTAATCAGGCTTTCTGTGTAATTCATTTTCCAAGCAAAAACTTGGGATATTAATTGAATGCAAAGTGATTGAATCCAAGGGGGATTGCATCCTCAGTGCTTGAAAAGAACAATGAGAAAATGGAGAGGGAGAGGATTCTTTGGACAGATGAAAAATTCTAATTCAAAGAAATGAAAAGAAATGAAAGAAAAGGGATTTCAGCCTGAAGGTAGTGAGAACATTTTTTTGCTGATAAATACTAAATAAAAACAAACAAAAAAAAAAGTTCTCAAGGGAAACCATGGTATAAGATCTAATGCTCAAAAGTCTTAAATTAGAACTCCTCATGAAAGCAATTCTGTCTTTACAGAAGTATTCATTGAATGACAATCTAGGTATTTTTATCTTTAGTTATCTAGGATGTCTGTACTATATGATTCTTGATTATTTCAAGAAGCCCTTGCTTGTGACTCCAGGGACAGAATAATATAGGCTTAAGGTTCATTCTAGAGCAAATGGTTTAACTGATTCCTTTTCATCCTTCCCCACTTTGACATCTATTTCTTTATAACAAATAATCAAAATTCAATAATAATCAGCTTATTTTTGTTTAGATACAAAAGGTAACTATAAAGTTATAAAGAGAAACTAAATCAAGTTTAAAGAGAGTAGAAAACTCCCAATGACAAACAGTGAGACAGAGGAGGCTCAAGCCTTCTGTGATCCTTCCAGGCATCTTTCTAAGTGGAAGAAAAAAAAATTGCACATCACATCAACTCCCTTGCAAATTAGGGAATGAACTAGAATCATAGCTCGTTAGACCAGGATGTGATATTAGAGATTGTCTCAAGACCAACCCCAGAAACTAAGTAGTCTCTGTTCAGTCAGTCATTCAATCACATCCAATTGTTTGGAACCTACTTTGATCTTATAAATAGTGTTCCACAGCTGGTCTTTCTCTTCTGCAAAGAAAACAAGGATTTGTTGAAGATCCTTTCCATCTAGTTCTTTTTTTTTTCACTGTAGTTTTAAACATTTATTGGACCCCTTTGGTAGTTTGGGAAATCTGTGGAGTTCTCAGCATAATTAAAAAAAAAAAATAACTGAAGGAATTGCCACAATAGAAATTAGTGAAAATAAAGGTGCAACTTTTTCACATCCAAATTCATGGACTCCCTGCAATCTGTCCACCAAGGAGATTCTTAATGAAAGGGTAAGATTCTGGATGTTGGATATAAAACAAAGAAAGTTTTAAATCAGCTGCAAACACTTTGTCCTAATGGCAGGAAAGAGATGTAGCATTGACAGTTGAGATCCCAGTAATTGCTAAGTGAATGCTTACATGATATAAGGTGACAGACTTACAGCCTACAAAATAGATCCTCACTGTTGCCTGAAGTTCCACTATTAGAGATTCGTTCTTCTAAGATGAGTTACGTAAAAGAAATTTTAAGCATTGCCCTCTCTTGTCTGCTTCTATTAAAATGCAGAAATTTGTGGAAAGGATAAATCAACCTAATAAATGTGTTTATCCTAAACCTTTCCTCTCTGACAAGAGAGAGTAACAAGTCAACTTTTTCCACAGGAAGCTTTACAGAATCCAAGGGACTTCCAAGATCATCTAGTCTAACTAACTCCCTCTTTTAGATAAAGGTGAAGTGCCTTGTCCAAGGTCATGGAGGCAGTAATCAGCAGAGAGACAAATGAAAGTGAGAAAGGAAAAAAGAAGGCAGACAAATTTTGGCCAGCATTTATTAAGCACCTTCAATGTGTCAGTCATTGAATTAAGTGCTTATTTAGTCTTCACAGCTCTGAGAGATAGATATTATTAGCCCCGTTTTACCACCGAAGAACCTGACACAGACATAAGTTAAACGACTTGTTCAGGGTCACACAGCTAGTGTCTAAAACTGGATTTGAACTAAGTCTTCCTTATTCCAGATCCAGGGCTCTGTCCATTGCACCTCCTAGTTGCCTCTGGACTCCTAGGCTAGGACAGAACTTGACTAACCAACCAGTTAGCTGATCTTGGGAATGTTTGGATGCAATTTGATTTTCATCCCTCAGAGCCCTACCTCGCAGTTTTAATTAGGGAACTTCATTGCATTCTTTTTTTCTTTTTTTTCCTTTTTTTTAAGGCAATTGGGGTTAAGTGACTTGCCCAGGGTCACACAGCTAGGAAGTGTTAAGTGTCTGAGGCCAGATTTGAACTCAGGTCCTCCTGACTTCAGGACTGGTGCTCTATCTACTACACCACCCAGCTGCCCCACTTCATTGCATTCTTGGCAAAATAAAATTTTATGTATGACCAAGGGATAAATGGTTCTGGAGGGAAGATATTTTACACCCTAAGGATCAGAATTTTAAAGGTTTTCTTAAAATTTCTCTGAAATATATTAGTTATTATATTTCATTCTTATATAAAGTCTATTGAAAATGATTTCTCTTTTTCTTGGTATTTACTGTACCTCAGCAATCATACCGTGCTACATCTCTGGCTCTGGCAGATGGCACGGGACATAAGGATGACTAGGAAGTGACCCGACAGAATGCCCTGAAACTTGTTTTCATGAAAAAGATCCTGGTCTTAGCTAGTCTGGAGGTCACTTGCTGTGCAACCATATGACTCCAGGGCAGTATGGTGTGGATGCCATTTTGCAAAGTGCTTTAGTGCAGCAACAACCACAAAAAAAGGCTGAAATGGTGTTCTCCCTAGTGCTCACCCTCCAGAAAATCACCTTCACTATTACCAGTGTCTTCTGACTTAGCAGCATTCAAAGGATGGCTGACCTGCGACTTCCGCATCCCTAACACAGAGAGCATGATAAAAAAGGCTAGATTGGCCCCTGAACATTTTCCTTTACTCATCCATTTCTCTTTCATCATTAGCAAACTTTTCTTCTATGTCTACCTGTACTTTAGGAAGTCTGAAATCTATCCTCTAGAACCTATTCAATCACTGAGTTACAACAAGCTATGGTGTTCTGTGTTAGAGAACATCATATGCTTCTCTTGGACTGCCTCATTATGTGCCTTCATTCTGACACTTGAGGACTTCCCTTAATGACTATTAAAATGCAGCACTGGCAGCTGTTTCCTCCCACCCTAATTTCTTTTCTTTTTTTGTGCCCTGTTTCCCTTTTTTTTCCTCCCACCCTAATTTCTTTTCTTTTTTTGTGCCGTTTCCCTTTTTTTCCCTCCCACCCTAATTTCCATGTCCCCTATCATTTTATTTCCAACACACTGTTTTTCTGTAGCTTCAAGGGGGTGTTGAGTTGCTCATTACCCAAGATATAATTTTTTTTCTATTTGTCCCTTCCGAGCTAACCCTCTCCCTTTTTTGTTCTCAGAATATCTACCACTCAATATATCTATACAATATTCTATTGTTGTTTATACTTCCACCATTTATTTCCCTCCCATTTTTTTCTTTATTAACTTCTTTCCCATCTTTCTCTCCCTTTATATCTTCTTACTCCTGTTGAGAATCCATGCCTTTTTGGCATTAGGGCAAAAAGAAAATCTGATCTTTGTACGGGCCACCAGCTATCAACAAGTAGCAAATCATCCAATAAAATCATATTGCTTGTAACCTTTGTCTTGAGCTCTTAACGGGATTCCTTGTTTCTGGGGGTTCAGGGGCTGCTGCTGTCCTGTCACAAGTGTTTGGGGAGACTTAAGGTGTAGAATTGTTTCAAGAGCCTACTTTCAGAAAGGCTGGATGCAAAATGTTTTTGTCTCTGTATCATTTCATCAACCTGCCTAAGTTATTTTGAATTATTATCTGATTCTATCCCTATATATGGCTATAACCCATGTCGCCCCCATAGAACATAAACCTGACTGTAGCCAAGGGTTTACTGATCACAAAGGAGGGATAAATCACAGGGCAAGCCAACTGAATATAGCAACTATAGTTTTCATCTCAGAATAACTGGATTTTCAAGAGAGCTTTAGCTCTATTCCAGGAAGAAATCACAAAAAGAAGAACCTAGATTCTCTTTGAAATATATTTCTCGTCTCTGAGTCTCATTAAAACCCCAGATTCCTTCATAGCAGGGTTCAGGTTCATCCCCTACATTAGCCCTTTATTGTCTTCCCTCTATTTTTTTGGACTTTTTTCATTGCTGAGCACCAAATGTTGGTTGAATTGAATCCGGCACTATCGGGCTCCTAAAAAATTTGGGAATGTTGAGAAATGTATTTTGTTTCGGTGACACTTTTTTATTGCTAATTTTATGATTTATGAAAAAATTGTGGGCAGATTTCTCACCAATGATCTTATGTTACTCATTCTCAGAAATGAGAATTTTGTCCATGGGGAATTTTTTGAGTTTTCCAATTGTGGCACATTATTTGCTGAGAGGGTACAAATTAATGCATAGATGGGATCATAAAATCATAGAGGTAGATTTGGAAGGAATCCCTCTGGATCCTGGTCCAGATTACTCTGGTAATTCTTTTGAATGTACTTTGCCTTTACTTTCTTGTCTCTATATGATAAACTCCCCAAAGAGTGAAATTCCTTAGAGTCAAAAGCTGTTTTCACTTTTTTTTACCTTTATATTTTAGCACCTAACCTGCACTTAATGAATATTTATTGAATTAAATTGCATTGTTACTGGAAAAAGTTTAAATGTGAGGCCAACTATAAAAATAATAATAATAAGGGAAGGAATGTTAGTCACTCACTCTCTATATGAAGATTTTTAGTGGGTCAGTGATAAGAGACTTTTTTTTTTCTGATTAAAACCATATAGACAAATGGATGTCTTGTTTTAAATTTTTAGACTCAGAGAATTTTTTTTAAATTGTGACCCCCATCATCTCTCTCCCTCTGTCTGTTTGTCTGTTCTTCTCTATCTCAACTGTTCCCTGTCTCTGTCTTTCTCTATCTCTGTATATTTAATTGACTGGCAGTTTTTCCTTGCCTCTGTCTCTCTCATTCTGTTTCTGTCTCTGTCTTTCTCTGCCTCTCTGTCTCTGTCTCTTTCTGTATCTCTGTCTCTGTCTCTCTCTATCTCTCTGTCTCCCTTCTCTCCTTCTCTTTGTCTGTATCTCTCTCTTTGTGTCTCTCTTTTCTCTCTTTCTCTCTTTTCTCTTTCACACACACACACACACACACACACACACACACACACACTTCTCTCTCTGTGTGTCATCTTTCAGAGAATAATTATTGATATGAATTGATTGCTTCCATTTTCCAGAGAGTTAACTGCTCCACTTCAGAGCCAGTCTTCAGGATAATGTTTCACAAATATATGTGACAAAAGCACAAAGCTTCATCCATCATTTATACTCTATCTTTCTGTTTCTAAATAGTTTATTGCATAAACACTCCATGATCAACTTCTGACAATCCACTCCTAGTTGCATCATAGTTTATTATAACTGCCATTATTAAAAGCAGTTGTGACAATTTTTAAAAGGCCACTGAAAATTAAATGTTTCTGCATAATGCAATAGTCATCACAGGCAGCTTTCAGCTCTTTATTCCACATAAATGCAGGAGTTAAGATATCTAAAAAAAAATTAGCATGTTAGAATCCCATGAAAATAAGAATCACTGATTCAGCTTCTCACTAATGCAGCTTTGTCACAGGTCATATCAGCTATTATCCTCTCTCCTCAAATCTAATAATTGAATATGGTAAAACTGCATAACACACAGCCCTTATGACAAGCATTAGTCTTCCCATATCCAGCACCAAAAAATAATTGTACTTTAGAATCCCTTCAGTGGAGCTGAAACCTGGTGTTTTTGAGGCAAAGAGGCCATCTTGTGGTGGTATCTGAGCATTTGCAAGAACTAAAAGATTTTTCCAGGTTAAATTATGTAGTTGTTAATTTAACAAATATTTATTAAGTGATTACTATGTTCACTGTATTATAATTAAGATAATCAGGGTGTAAATGTTCCTAGTGATCTGTAAATATACAAGTTTAAATAAAACCTTGGTAAGAAGTTTGAAAATTAAAACTATAATCTGTTCCTTTTCCTGCCATATGTTATATTTGAGTCTCTGCCTTTTAAAGACTTTTGCTGAACTGAATCCTAGACAAATTATCAAAGAGCCAAAAATCTTAGTCTTAAGTGATCAGATGGCTGTAAGGGACACATAAGTATTGCCCTTGTTTGATAGTTGGAAATCAAGTCAAATATAGTCTAAAGGACTACATACAGGCCAGGACAAGTCTAAAAGTTGGGGCTGCCATGTGTCTGCTTTCCAGTTGGAGTAGCCACCAATCTTAGAAGATCATATTCTTAAGGGAGAAAAGTCATAAAATCATCTATCCTTTACTTAAAGCTCCTCCATGAGATAGAATCCCAAACTTCAAAAATTATCCCTTTCTATTTTTTGGACAAATCTTACTGTTCAAAAGTTGTTTGTTTTTGCCTTGACATCAAGCCTACATCAATCAAATCCGCTTTCCACATGATAGCTCATCAAATACTTGGAGAATTCTGTCTTGCCTTCTTCCCCCCAAAAAAATTCCCTGCCAAGGTTTCTGGTTTTTAGACTAAACATCCCCAGTTCCTCCAAATGATTTTCATACAACCCAGTCTCCCATCTTTATACTCTCCTAGTGATGCTTTTCTAAACACACTCTAGCTCTTGAGGTTTGTAGCATAACAGGGTCTTCTGGGTGCACCCTCATACCTAGGGGATAAAATGGCTTTGCATGTAATTAAATTATATAGTATGTTACTCTTAATTTTAAAATGTGGTTTATTAGACTAAGTTGTTAGAGAAATATATAGAAAACAAGAGTTCATTTATAAAATTATACACATTACATCACTGCTGCATCAACATTGGTTCTATTAAAAAAGAATAGTCAAATCAGCTGTGGCTAATGAAATGTTTTACTCTATTTATAATCTTTATTGCATATTATACCTTACTAGGATAGAATAACAGGACCACAATTTTATGTTTTAATTGAATCATCTGTTGCATCTTTTTAAATCTTAAAATATTGATCAGTTCAGTTTAAAGAAAAGAACAAACTGAATTAATGAATATATAAATATCTCTGATTCAGTTAAGAATTTAGGAAAATTTCTATGAAGATAATGTTGCTGTCAGTTTCACTGAATAAAGCAAATTGAAGAAGAATCAGGAAAAACAGCCTTTGTCTCCTAACGTAGTTCAATTTAGTTTGATTTCTATTGTATCTGATGACCTGATCTGCTATATTCCAAGATTAGATCACCAGTATTATCTTAAAGGTTCTTATCAGCCTAGATTGAACCTGATTCAAGAGAAGGAAATAGGGACTAAAAAAGTCTCCAGTCTGATTGGCATGAAAAGTACAGGTAGTCATCATATAGCCCATCAAGGATGCAACATTCTCCTTTAGTGATTTTTTTTTTCTGTTCTATGATGCAGCGGAAAAAACGTCATAGTGATAGAGAATTTATTGAAAAAAGATTCCAAATCTTGCATAGGGCTAACAAATGTTTTAAAAACCATCACTGTCAAAATCTCTTGCCTTGATCTATAATTATTAATCAAGTTTTAATGAAGGGAAACTTATTGATGTACTTTTGTCATAATCAAAGTATAACTAACTGATACTGTTTTATGTTTAGCAAAAAGGCAGAAATTCATTTGACAGAAGCCCATTCAAGGATCACAATTAAAAAAAAAGGTTTTGAGAGAAGTTTTGAGAAAGATTTATTTCTAAATCATGTCAACTGCTCCTATAATGGCAAACGTGCAACAATCATCTTAAAACTTCACCTCTCCATGTCAGAAATGATATTATGACTTTTCTTGTGCAACATAAGGTCATTTTTTTATTAAATGGGAAGGAAAAAATTTCAATAATTGTCTACAACAATAATGAGCATGGAAAACATAATGTCCATTGAGGTGTGATAGTTTGACAATGACCAGCTGAATATGTTATATTTGTCTGAGACTCCTGCTCAGTGATTTTTCACCAGCTAAATAAGGTCATTGGCGTTCCCCTATAGATCACTTATGACTGTGTGTTTTGAGGGTATATCTGCTTTGTCTGAATTAACGTAGGAGTTCATGTAAGGAAACAATAAAATACTCTATGATTGAACCTGAAACAGGTAGATATTTACACTGAAAGCAAAACTTTGATTTGTTGTTGTTGTTTGCCTTATTCAAACTGTATATTTTCCCAGAAGAGAGCTTTATAGAACCTGTAGGAAGTAAGGGAGAAAAGTTCACCAGGGGTAAGATGCCATTGGAAGACTTTGATACAAACACAGGTTAGTTGTGCAATTGTAAAGTGGTGGCTGGTAGCAGACAAAAGGACTTAATCATTCTATAAGTACAGAAGAGGCCACCACTAATTCTCTTGCTGATACTAACAAGTCCAGAGCTTTGAACCAAATTCACTCTGCTTCTTCTTTCCACTTCAAGTGATACATACCATTGCCCAGATGGTAGTAAAGAAAGCCCCTTCAAGCTGCCAATCTCAACTTGCTTCAATGGCACGATGAAGTAGTTGTTATAATTCTTTGGCTGTGACAGGAAATGGCTACTTGGAATGACAGTGTGAAAATATGTATAAATAATATACATCAATGCCCCTACTTAATAAAGAAAAAATACCCACTTGTTATATATTTGAATACAATCATTACTATGATACAGAAAAAGAAACAAGAGAATATAATTTCATTTTAACCTACCCCTAGATTCTATAGTGATCACTATTGACCATGCATTAAAAAAAAAGAGCTTTGTTAAATTATGACCACTATGGAAAAATTGCTGGGCTTAAACATTTCAAGGATGATGTGGGAATCATATTTAACACAAATTTAAAATGCCCTTGGATGAACTGGAAACTGAAGTTCAGTCGCATAGGAATTATGATCTATCTATATATCTATTCCTAAAGATAGCACTATGAACATCACCACAGAGTTGTTCAATTTGCTAAAGGAATTGGATCAGATATTTCTTTTCCAAAACTTTTATGAAATGTGTTCATTAATTTCTAATCACCTCTTACAAGTTGTTCATGTGAAAAAGCTTTCTCCAAGAGTAACTCATGTAAAAAGCAAAGTAAAATGTCTCAACAATTCCTTGACTCACTCATTATAAAAGTACATTGCACAAGAATTGGCTTTCTCATTTAATTATAATTATGTGGCTGATTGATTTAAATCAAAACAATATTTCATCTGGGATACAAAGAAAAGTAACCCTTAATTCTTTTTTTTTTGGCATATTGTCATGTTAAAGTTAAATATCATATTAAAATTAAATAACATTCATGGCATTTTTCTGTGGTTATCACTGGTGTATCAGACATATTTTGTATCTCACAAACTTTCCTTAAGTATAAATTTGTTATTTTTTAATGGTTTGATTTTTAATGCATTTAGAAGCATAAATAAAATAACATCCCTTAAGACTGAATATTCCATAAGGTTTGTTTTTTTTTAGAACAATAGTGATTACCAAAGTCCATACCCTAATGAAATATCCTACTCATGCCTTTCTCTATGTCCTTTCTGAAATATGTCACCCAGAGTTTAACATAGGGCTCTAGTTGCTGTCTGACAAGAGCGCAATATAGCTGGACAATATATTACCTTCCATGTTGGAAGAAAACCTCATATAATAGAAAGAATTTTGGACTTGAAAACATGAAGGATCTGAGTTCAATTTGTTTTTGCTGATTCTTACTAGTTGTATACCATGGAAAAATCACTTAACATTTATCTGACTCAGTTTTTCCATCTTTAAAATAGAGATAATAATGCCTATATTATTCAACTAATAAGATTTTGGTAAGGTTGAATAATAATAATTATTATAAAGTTGAATAAAGTATTTAAAACATTTTGCAAATCTTATGCTACAATAATAATGTTAACTCTCATTACGGCTAGACACCCTGCCTCTCTTATTGCAGCCTATTATTGTATTGTTTTGGTTTTTTGTTTTGTTTTGGTTTTTTTGCTCTCCCCCTTTGTTTGATTGGTGTTTTATATGGAGCTTGAAGACCATTAAAAACCCCAGGTCTTTTTACAATCTATTTTACAATCTGTTGTCTGACCATAAAGATTTGTGAAATTTATTTTTTAACTCAAGCAAAAACTTGATATTTATCTCCATTTAAATGTCACCTTATTGTTTTGTACCTGACAGTTTTATTGAGTGTCAACTCTCATTCAATGTTTTAGCCATCTCCCCTAGCTTCATGACATCTTAAATTTAGCAAGAATATCATTTAACTTTTCAAGGCTTTATTCAAGTCATTGATAAAAATGATGAACTGCATAGAGTCACAAACATACTCCCAGATAGCTCCACTGGAGATGTCCTTCTTAGTTTACATCTGTTCACTTATGTTTGTAGATCTCTTGAGATGTATCTACCTGTCTCTTTATTTTCATAGAATAAAATACTTAATCAAATTCTTTGCTGAATCTAAGTGCAATACACATGTGTGTATGCACATACATGTAAAAATATGCATATATTTCACATACACGTGCATACACACATGTATACACACATGAATTCCATACAGACGTGAATCTGGTAACCTTATCATAATGGGAATAAGGTTTTCCTAGAATATACCATTCTTGAATTAGCCATGAAGTTTTTTATACCCATTCCAGCTTTCTTCTGTTCTAGTGGTCTATAATAAACTCTGACTATAGAATCATTTCTGTTTTTCTTTCCATTCATTCAAATTGTTTGCTTTCCATCACATTTCTCTCTTGAGTTCCTGTATTGTCTCTTTTGTGAATATCCTGTTATATGATGCTATTTCACCATTTCTTAATTATTTTGTCCCATTAGAATAAGGTGGGCCATTTCAGAGCAGTATTCTAGTCATTAATCACTCAGCCCTGAGCCCTTAAGTCCCAATGATCCCTTTGAGCTGCAGTTCACACCATTTACTTGTACTTGACTTCTTTATAGATATACATCTATCCCATGTGTTCATTCTCTTCTTAAATTATAGTCTCCCTTAAATTACTAATCCTTTCAATTCATCCTATGGAGTATGTACTCTTCTCCACAGTACCAGGCTTGGCAGATTTATGTGAGCAATCTTTTCTTCCCCTTCTCTTTCCAATTTAAAACCCTCTTAATTAACTTAGTTCTCTCTAATCCTAGAATTCACACACTGAAAGTATTCTCTGCCCCTTTCACAACCCCCTGTGATTGGGTGGCTACTCCCAGAATCTCTTTGTTCTTCCTTGGGTTCTCTATCATACCCCTAAACCAGATATCCTTAGTCCCTCCCCACCTCCCTTTGTACTTCCTTTTAGATGTTTCCTTCTCTAATCAAAATACAAGCTCCTTCAGATCAGGGACATTTTTTCTCTCTGCTTGTAATAGCATTCTCAACACTTAGAACAGTGCCCAAATCATAATAAATGCTTCACAAATGTTTGTGGACTTACAAACTGACCGACTCACCTCCCTGGTACCTCTTTGTGAAGGAAGGACAAACAACATCTTTATATGTTTCCACATGAATCACCAGAAATAGGAAGTTGTCAAGACTAAACAAGTCTTGAGAGACTGTCCAAAATATCCAGGAAAACACCAATTTGTTGTTGTTGATGTCAACTAGACTTGAAGCCGTATTGATATCCTACAATAGTATCCCACTACCACTACTTATTTCTGAGAATGGCTGGATGCCCTTTCACCAACTCATACTTAGACAGTATGCTTCTCAAAGAGATTAGCCACAAATTTACTTTCCACCAGAAGACCATCATACTTATTTAACTACAAATGTTAAATGGTCCAGGTTCTCCTCTTCCTTAACTGGATCACATTATTCTACCCTCTAACCTTCACCTGTCTTTGAGAAGGCAAGCGATTTGATATAAATTTTATATGTGCAATCACACAAAACCCATTTCCATGTTCTTCTGCATCATTTTTGTGGTTCCATTTTTTATGTAACAAACATGTCCCTTCAATTTGTTCTTTTCATTAACAGAAGTACTATTGAGAAACATTTTATCTGATGTCATTTGTTTCCATAGGATACAACACTCTTAGGATATTGATGATCTCTTAAAACTATTGATGTTCTTCTTGGAGCTGAATTTAAATCATTTGCCTTTTTTTAAAATTATGATTTCATTAGTATCATACAATTCCTTCACTAATCTAAAACTGATATTTGGTCACTGAGCAACTTACTATCATAGAAAATTGTTAAGAAGTTAAGTAACTAGCAACACACCTAAAAAATGATTATTTATTCTTTTTTTTCCCCAGAAAACAATAAAAACCATTAGAACATATCGGTTCTTTTAATCTTAAAAAAAAAAGGTCAATTCAGAAAATGGTTTTTTAATATAGTTCCATATACAACAGAAGGAACACACGTGTTTAGAAATCAAACATTTATTTATTATCATTTATTTTATTCAACAAACATTTATGAAGGATCAATCTCATGCAGAAAATTCATGGATATAGAGTTAATTACAAAGTTTCTATAAGATATGGTCTCTTTGCCTTCAGAAAATGTCGCTAATGTAGACTGGCAGAACTCAGGGAATGTCTAAATGAGAGATTTTTTTTTCTTTCTTTTTTTTTTATTAAAAGCTTTTTATTTACAAAACATATGAGTGATTTTTCTACATTGACCTTTGCAAAACTTTTTTTTGTTCCAATCTTTTGCCCTCCTTCCCTCCACCCCCACCCCTAGATGACAAATAATCGAATACATGCTAAATATGTTAAATCATATGACAAATCCAATATATGTATACATATCTATACAGTTATCTTACTGCACAAGAAACATCAGATCTAGAAAGAGAGGGAAAAAAAAAACTAAGAAGGAAAACAAAATGCAGGGAAATATTCACAGAAAGCATTAAAATGCTGTGTTGTGGTCCACATTCAGTTCCCTGAGGTCTATAAGAGATTATTTTCAAGAAACTGCAAATATGTACTTTTCAAATGCATTTAGTACTTGAAGGCTAGATGATGCATTGTATAGAACACTGAGTCAAAAGTCAGAAAAACTTGAGTTCAAATTAGATATTAACTTTGTGGTTCTGACAAGTTGTGTCACTTCTATTTGCCTCAGTTTCTTCAGGGATAAAATGAAAATATTAATAGCACCTTCTTCCCAGAGTTGTCATATGGATCAAATGCAAAAATATTCATTAAAAAAACAGACAAAATATTCATAAAAATATAGTGTTTGGCATTTAGTGATTATGTAAATGCTTATTCCCTTATTTCCTTCCCTGGAACAAAATATTTCAAAGTAGCTTTTCTGTGTAGAAAAGCTTCCTTTAATGAAGAGGTGAGATTCATTGTCCTTAATGACATATATTTAGAAATAATATAGTAGTATCCTATGGTTTTATTGATACAAGGAACTCCTAAATAAGTGAATCTTCTCTGCCATTTCCTACAATTCATAATCTTAGAGAGTTTCCTAAATCTAGAACAAGTTAAGTGTGACTTGCCTGGGGTCATACAACCAGTATGTACCAGATCTTCTGGGATCTGAGAGCGGTTCTATCCACTATTCCATGCTTATCTCATGAATACTACAGAAGGAATAATAAATCATTTGAGTGCAAACGATTATCAAAATACTTTAAAGAGGCTAGTTTTCTTAAATGGCTTAAAAGGCTCTTAGAATCCTTCAAATGTCATTCATTTTGTTAGCAAGCCTACTTTACATGGATAATGAAAAAGTGAGCTTGAGATCAGCTTTACTCTAATTGAATATAAACTCTAAATATCTAGATTTATACACGTATTTATAAATATCAAAAATTGGTTTATTTTCTGTGTTCATAACTATCAAAAATTGGGTTTGGGGGCACTTCTTGTTCTTCATATATCGGTGTCAAGAACATACAATCTAGATGGCATAATATATATAATTCCTACCTATGTCTACATGACATCTTATGGAAGGTGGAGGGGATCTAGATCTCAAGGCTGACCAATTTCATTCCATGTGACAGGACTGAATAATGAGTCATATGTCATTGTGACATTTACATTTCAGTGCCTGGGAAATAACAAAGATCATCAAAATAAAAGGAGGGAACACTGGCTAAAGCTGTTAAGTTGGACATACCAGAGGGAATTAAGTTTACTGAAAATAAACTGCTGCACCATGAAGACACGCTCAAATCTATGAATTTCCTTTTATTGTCTAATTAGCCCTTCTGTTTGTCATAATTGATTTTAATAGCCCATCTATCAAATGAATTAACTCCGGACTGTGTGACACGGAGGCTGGTAATATAATTTTTGACAGAAACTCTCTGCATACATGAACACTTTTCCCTAAGGGAAAAGAAATCAAAAAGCAAGCTTTTACTGCTCTGTATCTGACCCCAAGGGAAACTCTGAGAACACCTTATTCTCCCACTTATATTTAAGCTCTTCTGAAAGATCGCTCCTGCCAGTCTTTCGAAGATGACGAGATAGAAGTCGTTGTTTATCCACGGATGTTGGGAGAGTTTTCTTCCAGAAGGAGAGAAATTCATAGATCTGCTGGGTTACGTTATCAGGATTCTTCAGTTGGACAAGCTGGATGGTGCTCCGCCGCAGAGGGAGGGATGCAGCCAGGGATGCTGCGTTTTCCTCAGACAGTTCCTCAGCCAACCAGTACAGCAAGTTCTCCCAAAGGGCTTCTGTGGGACCCATTGAACACTCATTATGGTTATCCGAGATCACGCTGATCCCTATTCTTAAATGACATGTTTATCTGATTTTTCACATCTCTTCAAATGCAGGCTCAGGCTTCAGAGCCTGGGGAGGATTTAATGCAATCCAGAAGACAGTGCCTTGTAATCTTTCAGTAAGTGCTCAAGAACGTCTGATTCACTGCAACTGCCAGGTTTCATCTGTTACTGGTAGCAGATATTAAGGGAGCTTCTATGCTTTAAAAAAAAATCCCCTGCCCATGATGAATCTTACCTGCACTAGTTGGACCATAACTCCCAGAGAGCCAATTTTCTCCCAATCTGATGTTAAAGGAAACAGGGATTACAGATTGAACAGCAAAACTGAGGGCCAGGGACAGCTAAGTGCCGCAGTAGGTAAGAGCACCAGCCCTGAAGTCAGGAGGACCTGAGTTCTAATCTGGTCTCAGACACTTAACCTTCCCTAGCTGTGTGTCCCTGGGCAAGTCACTTAACCTCAGTTGCCTCAGCAAAAAAAAAAAAAAATGGCCAGGGATGGAGATGAAATGATCCGGTTTTACTGATATTGATTCAGGATTAGCCCTCAGAGAAATTCTGCTACCTTTTAGTACCAAACTTATGAAGAACAATTTATACATTGACATTACATTAAAACCTGAGTTTTTATATAGAAAAATGCTTATTTATCTATTTATCATCTGACTTAAAATCATTTATAATTAAATATAAATGATTCATATATAATTAGATATATGATGTTTGGAGGGGCAAATTGGTGAAGTGTATACACTTCTGGACGTGGAGTCAAGAAGAAGACTTATTATTGGGATTGGAAATTTGTAAAAATCTGGGCTCTAAACTACCTCTTCAACTTACTGTGAGATTATATATGTCTCCCAATTTGCTTTAATGAGGGAGGTTCCAGATCAATCATTTTCCACATTGACAAAGCCATCAGTACTATTAGACTCTATGGTCTCTGTACCACTGTTCCAGGTACCTCCCTCCTTTAAAACCTCCTCTTCTAAGAAAATTAGAAATGGCAATAAAGAAGCAATATTGTGCAGTGGTGGAGAGCTAGCCATGGGCTAGCACAGCAAGACCAGGGTCCATCTTGCCTTTGATGTACTCTGTTTGACAGTGGCCAAGTTACTTCATCTCTCAGTGCCCTGGGGAAAGTTTTTAAGGATGAATGAATCACCAAGCTGCATGAATAGTAAATTTCTATATGAGGACTCACCCTAGGCAATGACGCCCCATGTCCAAAGTGAATGAATATTAGCCATTATTCCTGGGGGAGGCAGGATTAGTGCTTATAGAACCTGCCACACAAGGTTCATTATTCTTAGAACCAGGAGTGTGCTATAATATAACAATCCCATGAAAATAAAAATATCTGTTTTATCAAAGGTCATTTGAGGAAGAATTACTTGGTATGCGTGAATTACTGAAGAATAAATTATTTGTACTGACAAAATAGCTTTCATTCAGAGATGGAGTAGAAAAGTATTCCTCGTTCTACTCAAGTCCACAATTGTTACATTGCTTCAGACATAGCTATGACTGAATAGTAAATAAATGTATAGTGTTATCTCCCACTGAAATATATATGCATTTTACTATTTTTTTTTGCTGAGGCAATTGGGGTTAAGTGACTTGCCCAGGGTCAGACAGCTAGGGAATGTTAAGTGTCTGAGGCCAGATTTGAACTCAAATCCTCCTGAATTCAGGGCTGATACTCTATCTGCCGCACCACTTAGCTGCCCCAAAATATATGCTTTTTAAAGTTATTGACTTCATATATGTTGGATAGTTATTGTCCTCTAATATTTAAAACCTACCAGTCAGCACTCAAGAACAAACTGCAATTTGTTTACTAGAATCAGCAATCATTATTTCTACAAGTTAGCCAGTGTATGCAACCCTCAACATTTATGGTAGTTTTTAATACCACTTTAATTTCATCTGCATAGAACTATCACTAGGGGAATATTTTTAAAATGTTATTCCATATTCCATTTGCACATGTGTTTCCTAAAGGACAAAGCATTTATTATGCTGATGAATCAACATTACTCTTACAGCACCCTTGAGTGGAAAGCAATTTTTATAATTGACTCCTTTACATTTGTAATTGCAAAACTACTTTTCTATTAATTTTTTTTTCATATGAAAATGTTGGGAGGATCAAATCCAACCTGGGAAAATAATTACCTACCTGAAGGATCCGTAGACATTCGTTTAGTGCTCTGTGGATGGTTGGTTAGTTTTTCATGCTATTGGATAAAAAGGAGGCAGAGAAACAGGAGAAATAAATCATTAATTTGTGGGCAAAATCTGTTCAAACAAGCCTAAACCCTATTTGAAAATAAAGGTACAGTGCATGGTGTGCAAAATCAGTTTGGGCAATGGAGTCAGCAATTGTTTCTTCCAACACTTGGGATAACATTAATGTCACCGGATGCTGATCCAAATCTTTCAGCAAATTCAGTGCAAAGAATAACCATTAATGTCATTTTTATAATCCATAAAATCATTGTGCAGCACTCACAATGAGAAAATACCTTCCAAGTAAGATTGATATCTTTTAAGATGAATCTCTTAGGTCTAAAATAATAGCTTATGTAATGGTTAGTGCTTTACAGTTACAAAATACTTTCACATACATTATCTCATCCAAGCTACTTGTCAAGCCTATAAAGTGGCCATTGTAAATGTTTATTAACCCCACTTTACAGATAAGGGGAAAAAAGAGATTGTGTCTAGCCCAAAGTCATACAATGTTTAGTAAATGATGGATCTAGAACAGGAAATATAAGAAAAATATTCTTGGCACTTTGGGAATGGAGCCAAGATAGAGCAGAGAACGCACTAAGCTCTCTCAAGATTCTCCTCAAAACAACTAAAAATGCCTCATTGAATTTTGAGCTGGCAGAGCCAATAAAAGCAGAGTGAGATATTCTTCCAACCCAACCTGTTCTCAATAGCTGTTTTAAAAGAGGGAGGTACCTGGAACAGTGGTATAGAGACCATAGAGTCTATCTATAGTACTGATGACTTTGTCAATGTGGAAAATTATCGGTCTGGAACCTCCCTCATTAAAACAAATTGGGAGACATATATAATCATGTGACTTGTCACTCAGGATCACACAGTAAGTTAAAGAGATAGTTTAGAACCCAGATGTTCACAAATTTCCAATATAGGAGATTGGAAAAAGAAAGAGAGATCTGTGACACAGAGGAAGAGGATGATCCGGCATCAGGCGGGTGAAACACAAGTAGCAGGACTAGGTGATAGCAAGAGAAGCAGCAGCAGAGTTGGGAGTTCCCAAACTAGAGAGGAAAAGGGGATCAGAGATTACAGGGGAACCCCGTGCTAGCATAGGACAGAGGAGATGCTGTTGGCAACTCCATTGCCCTCACCCACTTCTGGGTCAAGAGCAGGAAGGTGCACTTTTGGTCAAGAGGTAATATTATCAGGATGCTCAATTGTGAAAGATTTAGCTATTCTGATCAAGACGATGACCCTGGACAATTCCAAAGGACCCATGATGAAAAATGCTATCTACCTGTGAAGAGAGAGAATTAATGAAGTCTGAATTCAGATTGCGGTATACTTTTTTACTCTTTATTTTTACTGTTTTTGTCTTTTCTGTCGTAACATGGTTAATATGGAAATACGTTTTGCAGGACCACGTGTATACTATCAAATTGCTTCCATTTTCAAGGAGGTATGAAGTAGGAAGGAGGGAATTTGGAACTCAAAAATTTTCAAGTATTGCTAAAAAATTAATATTTTTATAATAAATAATTGAAATAACATATAAATAAGAAATATTTAAATAAAAATTATAAATAATACTCTTCCATAACAGTAAGCTTATTTAAGATTGATAGCATACTAATTCTGGGACAAATATCAGCAACTTCAAAGAGCCATAATGTTTAGAATTATCCCTTTTCAAAAGTATCTAAAAATGTTGATTGTGATAAACTTTTTGTTTAATACTAGTGGTGTGGAAGAAAGAGAACCAGACAAAGAAGATCTACTCTTTAGACCTTTCTGTGTCACTGATTTACTATGTGACCTTGTTTTCCTATGTGTCAAGCACTGTGCTGTGGATTGGGAATATAAACAGCTTATGTCTTTAAGGAGTTTATAGCCATTAAGTGGGGAAGCTGATGCACACATGTATAGCCAGGAGCAAGCTGGCTCATTTTCAGTGTAATCATTTACACCTTAAAAAGCACATATGAAATCCAGCTCTGCTTCAGTCACTTCTGGGATCAGCTCAGTGTTCATCTTCAGGGCCTGTCCAATACATCAAAAAAAAAAAAAAAAAATGGAGAGACATTTCTCTATTAGTGAATTGGGTAAATGGGCTGCCTATTGAACTTCATGCCATAGTTTAGAAAATAGCCGTTCTTCATCCATTTGTTTTCTTCAGTAATAATTTAGACTAATTTATTTTGAGTGACCATGAATTTCTTTAAGGAGGCTCTGTAGTATTTTAAGCTCACTTCTATAAGACCAGCATCATCCATAGACACATGGAAATGGCTTTGATTTGGATTGATTACAATATATCTCCCATCGATAGCAGTAACCCATTCCTGGTAGCTAAGGATATTGATAATCAGAGAATTGCTGAACAAAGTTACCATTGGACATACCTATCAAAGAAGTGTCATGATGTACTGGAAAGCCTGCTGGACTTGGAATCATAGGGCTTAACTTCAAACTCTTGCCTTACCCTGAAGCTCACTACCCCTGCAATCCTGGATAAGTGACTTTCTCTGGGCTTCATTTTTTCCATCTGTTAAGTGAGAGGATTGGAATAGATGACCTTTAAGGTCTTTCAACAAACTATGTAAGGGAGATGCTCTGCCGGGTGCAAGCAGGAATTTTGTCTGAGCTTAACGTCTCCATGGAATTCGCCTTCGGAAATAAGATTTTAGAGCAGCACACCATTCTGGCCTGTAATATGCTTTTAGAAATAATCAGCAGATGAGAAAATATAAACCCAGTATTTTCTACTTATTTTCATCAGTTATATAACCATGATTGGTCTACTGTAGAAAATAATTTCTATTATCCTGTTCTTTTTCATATTTTTATAAAGGAAGTTATTGATCTATTTTGGGGCAGATAGATGGAAGCCATGGATAAAGTTCTATCTGAAGTCAGAAACACTCATCTTCCTGAGTTCAAATCTGTGTGACCCTGGGCAAGTTACTCGACCCTATTTGCCTCAATTTCCTCATCTGTAAAATGAATTGGAGAAGGAAAACCACTCTAGTAACTCAATCAAGAAAACTTTAAATGTGGTCATCGAGTCAGAAATGACTGAAAATTAGTGAATAAAAAATCAATATATTTATAAATCATTATGATGATGATTTTATAGAAATAAGACCTATGGGTTATTAGTACAAAGGGACAATGAGGATCTTCTCTGGCTGAATATAGCACAGAAAACTATGACTGTTGCTTCTGACAGATTTAAATAATAAGCATAAAAATGTGGACCAGATGAGTGGAACACATTGACCTTACCTTTGCTGAAATCTATTTGCCGGCTAATTTGGAGAGGATCTTAAAATTCCTAGTCTAAATCAGCAAGCTTTTGGACCAAAGCACTGCAATCTCTAACCCGACATAAAGGTTTTGAAAAGACATTTATTGTTGCCATTGTTGTGCAGTCATGTCCCCATTTGGGGTTTTCTTGGCAAGGATACTCAAGTTTTACCATTAACTTCTACAGCTCATTTTAAAGATGAGAAACTGAGGAAAGCAGTGCCCAGGGTCACATAACTACTAAGTGTCTGGGGTGAGAGTTGATTCAGATCTTCCTGACTATCCACTGTACCATCTAGTTGACTTCCAAAAAAGATCTTAGTCTGAGGAAATTTTTCTCAAGTTTGTTAGCTAGATACGTGGGATGGTTTATTCTTTAAAAAGATGTTCTAGCCACTATACCCTATCCACCTGAAGCTTACATAAAGCCTGAAGATAATCTCCAAAGAGATGCTGTTCAGACACTGGAGCCAGTGACCAATAGCCAACAGAAAATAGACACCAGCTGCACTAAAGACCTGCAGAGGAGCAAATACTGGAAATCACTGCAAAATCTGCAAAACAAAGATGTCACAATCAGAGGGAACAGACCAAAATGAGACCAGCACGATGATGTCGGTGTCCTAGTCTCCTTAATCCCATGGTCAGTGGAGGCCAAAGGGAATCATTATTAGTGGGGAAAAATAAATTTTCTCCCAAACTTGAAACTTCACCCTTGAATTGATTTACTCTTTTTATAATTAAGCCCTAGAGAATAAACAATTCAACCAGTCACAAGATTTTTCCTTCGTAGTACGATTTTGCCTTTATCCAATTGCCAAAGTTCTATAATTCTCTCAAATTTATTAAAGGCTTATTCATATACCCTGGTAAGTTTGTGTTAGAATACCATAACATCTCTTTTATGATTACCTTCTAGGGCACATTGGTTGATTGACTGATTAATTGATTGGTTCTGGGTCAGGAACCTGGGAGAAGCATCACATTCCCCTTTCTTACCCTTAATACTGTGTGATCCATTTCTAGATTTTCTGTCATTATATTAATTGAAGTAGAGAGAGGGAAGTTTGAACCCTGCTCCCACCATCCTTGATTTTTTTTTTCTGATTTTTCACTACCTTTTCCTCTTTTAGACATCTTGAAAATCAATACCCCTTCTCAGATACTTCCTAGCTGTGTGACCCTGGGCAAGTCACTTAACCCCAATTGACTCAGCAAAAAAAGCAAAAAAAAAAAAAATCAATATCCCAATGTTTTCAAAATTGTCTGATCCCCAGCATGGGGTATGTACTTGCTCTGTTTTATCCTTTCTCTATTCTTCATTTTTAATATTATTTCCAATTATACATATAGAATATCTGAAACTTAAATGTTAGAATCCAAATATGGTAGTTATATACTCATTAGTAATGAAAATAGTTTGTTAACAATATGCTAAAAGACTTATTCCATTTTTGTCTGGTCTTCCATTTTCAAGTGTGATCTTGGGATATTCTGAATAAGCCCCACATTCCATCAAGATTCATACAATTCTCTCCCCTCTCAACCACTCTTTTCTTTTTTATGATATGATGTTGCTCTTAATCTTTTGCCATCGTCCTGTACCACACTGTGTTTTTAAAAAGTTTCCTTTATAAACTAGGGTCACTATTTGTTTTTATATTATCTTTCCTGTAATAGAGATAAACAATTTACTGATTAAGATGGTTTCTGGTTTCTTTTAGCCTCCTTGTTGTGATGATTGCTTAACATTTCTAAAGAGGAAATATTGATAGTCTGTGTTTTCCACTTTGATTTTTTTTTTTTAGCATTAATAGCTTCCTTGAATACATCAAAGTAGGAAATTTACTCATTACTTTTTTCTCATTTTTATCTTTTTTTTTTTCTATTTTGGCATGAATTTTAGCATTGCTCCTGACAAATACTTGCTGCTGTACTGACTTCAAAGAGTTGATTTAGAAATAACTCACATTAGTATATAGTCACTTCCTGACTCTCAAGATATAATCAGTTTTAGTTTTTGTAGTTAAGTTTACTGCTTATCAGGTCCAATTTCTTTGTGTTTTTTTTTCTTTAAAATATTATTCAAGATCTTTGGCATGAGATTTCTGAATAGTTGCATAAGTCTTTTGTTTCTTAATACTGAATCGCATTTTCCAAAACATTTTTTTTTTGCCATCCTCTTGTTTTCCCTTCATTTTGAAGTCAATTAGCATCAATGACTTGGTGTAGAACACTTTATCAAGTTTCTCTCAAAATTTCCCTACAACAAATATTGTCATATAAGCTATAATTATCTTCAAAGTTCTTTTTATGTTTACAGTGAGGATTGTGAGGCAAAATTACTGAGGCTCCCATGAAATGGGTTTGTTGCCTTTGGGCACAAAATAAAACCAAACTTTCTAACTCCTTCATTTTGCCTCTCAAGGAGAACCTGCAAACCATGTCCCTCCAGTTTTCTTGATGACTCTTTATGTTTTAATGATTTTTTTGTACTTGGAATTTGACTTAGAATACTTAGAATTTAAATCTTGTAAATTTTTTTTAATCTGTGAATCTTATAATGTAAAAAAAGAACAAAACATTAAATAAATAATATATAAATTACCTTTAAGAATGGTAAGAGAAGAAAATTAAGCAATTCTAAATATCTTCAACTATTTAGTCAAGCTTTAAAAAGAGAAAAAAATAAGATTCACACAATTATGTGAGCCCCTAAAAATGATCTAGGATTACACTGTAAGGAAATTACAACATACAATAATACAACAAGATACAATGTAGGGGAAAAAAGAAAATCAAGCTCAATGAAAAGTAGGCATTTTAAAGAAATGCATCCAAGCTATGTGCCTGCCTTTCTGCTCTATTAGACAGGTTGTGCCAGCAAAGTTATTTGATTGCATTTGAGCAGCTTCATCATTTACTTAGAAATCACATGTCAGGAGCTCAGTTGAAAAATAGGGAAGTTCATTGTTTAGCTAGCATTACTTGAAAGCAGAACTAGGGTCAACTGATTCCTTACATAAATCTCCAAACTGGGAACTCTTTTAAAATGGAAGCAGATAGATCACTCTGACAATAAAGCCAGTGGAGATTTCAGGGCAGAGGTGAATAGAGGCAGCTACAAGTAGTAGATGCAATACATGTAAATCTTAGAAGCACATAAAATATTTCTGAATAACCTCCCACATATGGAGGTATAATGAAGACAGGGCATCTGGGGCTTTCCCCAAGGGCACAAAAATTATGAAGTATGGGGGACACTTATAGTCCTTCAGCAGTATAGATGTGACCAAGTCTAGCATTTAGTTAACAAGAAAGCTAGTTTAAAAAGAAAATGACCAGATGGTTTACCTCCTCCCCAAATACCATTGTTCTTAGTGAGTTCCTCACTGTCCCTATATTGTCTTTTTTTCCCTTTTAGCAAAGTGGCAGTCTAAGTGATCTCATAAGGTTCCAGTTTTGCTGAATTTTTCTACTCCCACACCATGCCATCAAATAAATTTGTCTTAAAATTTCTCTGAGCTTTCTCTGAGCAATAAGCTCTTTCCTCACATCACCACTCTTTTTCAAGATCTACAATTAAAGAGATATTTCTTTGTCCCCAGTCACATGGATAGATCTAGAAGAAATCATTTAATCATCATTCATTTACATGTAATTGTGAGCTTAATTTACAAAAAGTGACTATTGTTAGCAATTTGAGAGAAGAGCACAGATCCTCATGGCAGTCCACTAAAGACCTCCTTTCAAACTGATATAAAACTAATAACTAATTCCCTTTGCGTCTATCTGTTAAGCCCATTCTAAATCCATTGACTTGTTCTATCATACTATATATATCTCCATTTTTTCTGAAATAATAGCCTGAGAAATCTGATCAAATGCTTTGCTGCAATCTAGATAAAATTACAGCAAAGCATCCCTTTGATCTAGTAGCTTAATAATTTTATCAAAAAGGCAACAGAATTAGTCTGGCAGGACATCTTATGGAAGTCACCCTGGATTACTGTAATCACTAAATGTTCACTATTTGTATGATCAATATTCTAAAAATTCCCCCAAAACTACAGCTGAACTCATTGACCCTTACTTTGCAGACATTATTCTCTTCACTTTTTAATAGTGTGAGGAGACACTATTTGCACTATTTACACAACAATTAGTCAATGTTAATTAATCAGCTATTAATTAATATTGCAATTTACTGATTACTACACTATTAGCACAATATTAATATTATTATTCTTCTTCAATCTTGAAGGACCTCTACTGTTTGTTCTACATAGTCTTTTGAAAGTTATTGGTGGGAACTCAATGTTCCCACTCTGGGATGTAGGTCCTGTGACCTTGACACCTTGAACTTATCAAATGTGATTTAGATGTTCCCTACTTCTCTATTTGGATGATCCAATTCCTTTCAGCCCTTTGTGTTTTATCTTTCTAGCCCCCAAACTCTTCACCTTGGCAGAGAAATCAGAAGCAAAGTAAGACTTTAACAGAAGACTTTTCTATGAGTTATTTTTGTCCCATCTTTCACTTGCAGTGGTTTTGTATCTTTTTAAAAAAAAATGTTCTTTTCCCTAATATGGACTTAGAAATTAAATAAAAGATAAAAAAACTTTTTAAAAAAGCCTTTCACCTGCCTCAATTTATCTTGAATTTAAACATGATTATTTAACACTATTCTAAATAGATCTATTCTAAGCTGTTTTACTCATCCTTTATATGTTGATTCTATCTTCTCTGTGTGTATGTATGTATCTATATACATGTATATATTTATATATGTGTACACATACACACCTATATGAAATCAGGTTGATGAAAGTAAAAAGTGAAACAGTAGATAGAACACTGGACATGGAGACAGGAAGTTCAAATTCTACTTTAAAAAGTCTATGGAATGAAAAGGTGCTCCAGATCACTATTGATCAGAGAAATGCAAATTAAGACAACTCTGAGGTACCACTACACACCTGTCAGATTGGCTAAAATGACAGGAAAAGATAACGATGAATGTTGGAGGGATGTGGGAAAACTGGGACACTGATACATTGTTTGTGGAGCTGTGAACAGATCCAGCCATTCTGGAGAGCAATTTGGAGCTATGCTCAAAAAGTTATCAAACAGTGCATACCCTTTGACCCAGCAGTGTTTCTACTGGGCCTATATCCCAAAGAGATTTTAGAGGGAAAGTGACCCACATGTGCAAAAATGTTTGTGGCGGCCCTTTTTGTAGTGGCTAGAAACTGGAAACTGAAGGGATGCCCATCAATTGGAGAATGGCTGAATAAATTATGGTACATGAATGTGATGGAATATTATTGTTCTGTAAGAAACGACCAACAGGACGATTTCAGAGAGACCTGGAGAGACTTGCATGAACTGCTGCTGAGTGAAAGGAGTAGAACCAGGAGATCATTATACACGGCAACAACAAGATTATACAATGATCTATTCTGATGGACATGGTTCTCTTCAACAACCAGATGTTTCAAACCAGTTCCAGCTGCTCAGTGATGAAGAAAGCCATATACACCCAGGGAGAGGCCTGTGGGATCTGAGTCTGGACCACAACACAGCATTTTCACACTCTCTATTGATGTTTGCTTGTTTTCCTTCTCAGGTTTTTTTTTTCCTGTACAGCAAGATAACTAAAAATATGTATACACATATTTGACTTATGAAGTATTTTAACATAATTAACATGTAGTAGACTTCCTGCCATGTAGAGGAGGGGGTGGAGACTAGGAGGGAAAAATTTGTAACAGAAAGCTTTGCAACGATCAATGTTGAAAAATTACCTATGCCTATGTTTTGCAAATAAAAAGCTTTATTTAAAAAAAAAAGAAAGGAAAAAAAAAGTCTATGGAGAACAAATTCAAACTCTAGCTGCACCACCCTGGGCAAGTTACTCAACCTTTTTGCCTCAGTTTCCTCAACTGTTATTAATAGCAAATAAATTCTGGGGGGTTTGTGAGGATCAAATGAGATTATATTTGTAATGATATTCATCATAGGGCCTGACACACAGTAGATGCTATACAAATATTAGTGATGATGATGATGTTGATGGTAATGAACTCCCAGAGCATTCATCTCTTTATATAGTTACACTTTATCCTTATTAAAAGCTTTTCTCTTATGTCTTCAGGAGTACATTTTTTATTTCTTCCAATGACTTCTGGTCTAACTAATCTTACAGATTTTAAGTTATGGGATCCTATCCATTCTTTTTTTTTTTTTTAATCTTGAAATCTTCATTTTCAAAACCCTTTAAGGCACATAGAATTTGCAAAAGAGAAATGGTAAGCTGGCCTAAATCTTAAGATGGAATGTTCATTTCACTTCAAGGTTCCCAAGGTTTAAGGGTTCATTTCCCCCTCAGTCACCAGCTCCTTCACATTGGGGAAAAACTGATAAAGAATACAATTCCCCTGGTTTCACCCAGATGTTTGCCACTATATTACCCTGCTCTAATTCCTGATGAGTTTTTTTCCCCTCATGTTAATACATCTTCCCAGTTAGCGATGTTAACCTTTTATCTATTCTTTTTTAAAATGATATTTAGCATTCCATAATCATATTCACAAATATCTTGTGAATATGGGTCTCATATCTTGCCTCAGTGATATCTATGAGATCAGATTTGCTTCTTTGCATTAAGATCTCTTGTTCATTTTTCTTTTTTTTTCAATACTTTGTCTATTTGTATACAGACAAATACTGGGTCCTTTCTTGGATTAATTCTCTTGCAAAGTTCTGGTGTCTCTACTATTATTCTTCCTATATTATAATTTCTCTTCATAATAGGAGCCATTACTCTGGGCACTATGGACCCCCAAGATGTCTGAATATGCTTAAGGGAATCCATTAACCTGGAGAGGGAAATTGCGTCTGTCTTTGTAATTCCATATTACCTTTGTAATCTTATGCATTTTACCTTGTGCATGTAAAATCTATATTTTGAGAAGGGACTTATTGACTTCACTAGATTGCCAAAGAAATATATGAGATCGAAAAATATTGATTATGACCTTTTTCTCTGTTACATTCAGTGGTACATATGCAGGAGTGATTTTCTCCATTTCTCTATCTTTCTAATTTAAAGTTGGGGTTTTTATTTTTAATTAGACTTTCAAAACTCCAGACAAATACATTTTGATTAATCTTTGTTTAATATACTCCATCCCTAGGCAGGAGTCTATTATTCCTGTCTTTTTATTCATAGTCTGGAAATAAAATTCCAAATCTCAGATACTAGTTTTTACCTTCCCAAATCGGTCTTTCTCTTCCAATGTTATTGACTTCAATAAGGAACAGTAATGAAAACCTCACCTGTACACCTTGTGGTAATCATGTGGAGCGCTAAATCACAAAGACCTGTGTTCAGATCCCATTTATGATGATCTTTAGCCATGTGACCACATGTAAGTAATTTAATTTCTCTAAACCTCAGTTTCTTTTATCTGTAATTACACCAACTTGAGTTTCTTTCTACATTGAGACTGACTAGTGAGGGTAAAGGCAGAATTGATCACAAAAGTTAATTGCCATATTATAAGTTGCTGGAAAAATCCCTGTAGGATGTTTAGAGGCAAGTATTCATAGCCCTGATATGTGTAAAAACTATAAGTGATATTGGCAAATGATTAAATACCTTGGCAAAGTGCAGATCTTTGAAACATGAAAAAGTTATTATGAAAATTAAGCTGCCTACATCATAAATGATTCATTTCCCAAGAAGATGCTAGATGCCAGAACATAAATTAATACTCAGTTCTAAATAATTCATTCAACCTTATAAATAGCCAACTATAAGCCCTAAGACAATCTTAGATCTTTTAAGGGCTCAAGACATATGCACTATCAGGTATAGTGTGGGACTTAACTGGAGAAGACAGATACATAGATACAGACATGTATGCACACATAAATTTATACATGTATGTATACACACAGTAGTGTGTATATATATATATATATAGGAATATATATAAATAAATATGAATGCAATAGAAAACTTACTTGTTTAATAGAAAATAGTAATAATAATAAAAATAGAAAAAATGAAAACATCTTCTTATTTATAAATAACACTCCCAGCCTTTCCAACATATTTTTCCTACCATCTCAGCATATAATCCATAGATCAATTAATACTTTCTTGCATTCATTATGGAACCAAAAAAAGATAAATAAAGACATTCAATTATAGGAGACTAAGAAGGTCCCAAGGACGGAGAATTTGTTTTCATATAACTTGTAATATCACATTAAAGTAGACTGACAGTATATATTTGAATTCATAAAACTAATTAAAGTTCTTTTGAAAGGTCAAATTAAGATAAATTAACTAGGCAAATATTTTGAACTCATAAAACCAATTAGCAAAGTGACCAAAAACATCTTCCAACACTTACCTTCGGTAAATTCAATGGTAATTTGCAAGTAGGCAGTTGATGTCCAAAGTCATTAAGTACATGTGATTGCTTCAAGTTCTTGGCTATTTTTTCTTTGGGCACTTTGTAGACTGCAACTGTACCCTTGTAATAAGGGGAACTGTAGTTGCCAAACTCATCTACCTCCTTGAGCTGGAGTTCCAGGCTGGGTTTTCTTTGTAAGTGAAAAATCAGCTTGTAGTCTCTTCCATAATCTTTTCCATTACCTAAATTTAAGTAAAGTTTGTTGATTACCACCAGATGACTTTAGTTAAATCTTTGGAAGTCATATAATCATTAAGCTCTTGAAGTGAAATTCAGTTTTTAATACCTCACTGATCTTCAGTGACCCACTTTCACATACAATATGAATTTGCACTGAAATTGATAGTCTCCAAACAAAAGCAAGGCAAGTATATTGGAGTACAAAGAACACTGGACTCAATCAAAAGCCTTGACTTCTAATCCTGTCTCTATCTCCAATTAGCTGAGTGAATTTAGCTAAATTATAGCTTCTCTGGATTTATTCGCTTATCTATGAAAGTAGGAGAATTCTCTCTGAATGCTTAGGTTTTGGTGAAAAGAACAGGATTTGCAAGAGCTGGAAGAGGAAACTAAGATGAACACCACCAGAACAATTTTCCCATGAGCTCTCCAGTTCCGATGAGTGACTCTCTTCTAAACACGATCTGTGCCAAATGGGGAGGAGTATTCCTTGACCTCCACTCCAAGAGTGCTGAGGCTCTGATCTCCAGAGTGAAAGGGATGTCCTGTCCCGTACACATTCCAAAGAATCTAGATACAGAAGGGAGAAAGCATCTGGCCCGTCCATCTCTCTTATCTAGGAAAGTAGAATGACGCCACAAACTAAATATGTTTCTGTATTTTGAAGGTTTTAGTTTCCTTCTAATAATGAGTATAAATGTTCTCAAAGAGTCATTATCTGGATTCATTTAAATTTTATATTTATTTTAGAATTTCATGTACTTGATAAATTCTAAAGGCCATTTTTTTCACATGAAGGCAGAGGCATTATGGTAAAAAGAATGTTGGGTTTTCAGATAGGAGACTTATATCTGAAACCTGGCTCTGGTGCAAAGTACTCATGGAACCCTGGGCAAAAATTACTGAATTTCTCAGATTCTCAGTCTGTAAAATATGGGAATTTGTTTATGTGATGTTTAGGGACCCTTTGCTATAAACCTATGATCCTGTAAGGGTGGTAGTGTTGTGCTTTGGGGATGTAAAGGGAATTTTGAATTAAAATATATTCCTGCCTTCAGGCAATTTTCTCTTTAGATTCTGATTGGAAGGATCAGCTAGTTCTCCCCACAAAAAAACCTTCATTCTCTACTTCCATTTCTTTGCTGGTTATGACCTAGATTATGCTCCTTCTTCATTTCTGCCTCTTAGATTCTGTGGAAAGCCTTCCCTGGCCCTCAAAAGCTACTAGCATCTTCCCTTATGAAATTACCTTCATTTTCTATTCATGTATATCATATAACATAATTATTTATGCTATTGTCTCTCCCATTAGAATATGAACTTTGAGCAGGAGAGTGCTTTTTCTTTTCTCTACAAGTCCACCTTGGCACAATGGAAGGAAATGGTTGACTTGACTAACAGTATGACTTCTGGGAGGTACAGGAATATTCAGTTAGTCCCACTCCTTTCAGAAGTATGAAGGGAGAATTGGTCAGATAGAAAAATGATAATTGTCAGAAGTCTACCAACCCCAGTCAGTCATACTTCCAAGAGATTATTGCTCATTTCTCCTTTATTCACTTTTTTTTTTTTTACCTGTTGTTCCCCACATACAGGTCTCGAGACTATTTGAGACTAAAGCACTCATTGATAGTATCAACAATAATTCTATTTACTAGAGCTAGTATACAAAACTTAACAAAGGAAATCTTTCAGTCATCCACATAAGACTTGTTTGGGTTGGATAGTTCCGTTTTGTGTCTGTCTGTGTCCTCCATGGGAACTTCCCAGGGTAGATACCATGGCTTCTGCTTTGGAAGTCAAACAGGAAGGAACTTCTGCCCTTCCTTTCCCTTTTCCTTTTCCTCCCCTCCCCTCTTTTTTCTAGAATATCCTTTGTTACTTGAACAACTGTGCTTGGTTAATTTAGACTAAAGCTTCTTAAACTGTGAATTGTGACTCCATATGGAATCATGTAATGAGGTGTTACTTGCAAAAAAAAAAAATTAGCAAAAGGTATCAAATATTCTCCCAACACTTAATTCTTTATCTAAAAATAAATATGCACATCCATCTCATTTGAATGCAAATTTACTTTCATCTTTAATAAATGACAAGATTATACATGTATTAAGGAATTTAAAATAAATTTCTTTATGATTTAGGATCCATTAGTGTTTGATTTGTATACCTATTTTGTAGACTTAGATACCCAAGATCATGTAAAAATTTCTCGGGTGAAAAGGGGTCACAAATAGAAAAAGTTCCATGTGTTTCTGGGATACATTTTAGGCACCAGAGAAAGGGCATTTCTAAGTTTTAAATAGAAACTGCTTTAAAGTTGCATACAAGTAGCAAGGATTATAAATGGAGTTAAGGAACAGGTAAAGAGAAGGGTATCCAGATCACAGTCAGGGAGAATGGTAAGTTTTGTTATCTGGGCTTCTATATCCCTTTGGAAGTAGAATATCACATGGAGCCAAAGGAATCCTAGAAAGCAACATGACCCCTCTGAGCCTCTCCTTCCTGCTGCCAAAAGGACTCTTCTCCTTTTACTGAGTGGGTGCAGGTACAAGAATCTGAAGGCAAAGGGTTCAATCATAACAAGGGTTAAAGCAAATAGTCTGTTCTTTTCTTCCTTTCTTCTCCCCACTCATAATCTTCATAACTTACTCTTGTCTTTGTTTTATTATGTTTTATTTCATCTCAGTTCTTTGATCTCTTATATGCCTTTTTTCAGTTTTTTATTTTTTCTCATCTTCATCTTGCCAAATGTGTTTCTGACCCAGTATCTCTGCCCCCTTCCCAACAAACATCTGGTTTTCAACCCTTCCCTTTCCTAAACTCAATACCAAAATAGTTGGACTAATTATGGTCATTTTACATTACAAAGTTCCTTTCTTCCTTGTGTAAAAAAGAACGTAGTCTTTAAATATGTAGGGAAGAATTATTTTTTTTAAATGCTCTTGAGATTCTGGAAAAGCCATACTAGAGAAACAGCTAAAATTAATTCACTCAGAATTTGAAGATCTAGCTTTGATACTTTTCAACTGTGGAAAAGTAACTAAAATTGTCTAAATCTCAAATTTGTAAAATAGAGATGATCACATTTGAACTATCTACCTCAGAGGTTTATTCTGAGTTTTATAAATCATGTTTTATTATCTGCTCAAAGTTCATATTCTAATGGGAGATGTTTTATCTGTGTTTTATACCTGTTTTATAAATCTTACAGAAGTCAGTATATAAATGCATGTAATAACTGCATTTATTCTCCTCTCAGTGTATATTCATGTATTCTCCATTATTCATTCTCTGTACATTTCACGAATGATATAGCAAAACTAGTATTATATTGTAGGAAATGACTTTGGGTGCTCATGATTATTTTAAAGAGTAAATGGGGATATAAAAATTAAGCACAGTGAAATTGTGCTTTCATTTCTGAAAGGATGGGAGAGAACATACATCTTTTCCTTCCTTTTATAACATGGAGAAAATGAAGGGAAGTGTGGAATTTAGAGCTGAAAGCAACCTTCATTGGTATTGACTTTAACCCTCATAATTTTTACAGGTAATTAAATGGAAATCCAGAGAGTTAAAGAGATATACAAAGTCATGCAACTGGTATATGACAGAATTGGAATTTAACCTTGAACCCATGACTCCAAGTTTCTAGAACCATCTAGCACACCATACTTCTTTAGGTTTTTTTCATTGAATAATAATAATTCAGCCCCTGATTACAGGATGGAGCATAGATAGATAAAAAGATAAAAAAGGGTTTGTACTTACTTGAAGCAAAAATGTTGCCATTAAACCTTAAAATAATCTGTTCTCCTTCTCTCATTGGGAAAAACTGGGATGGTTCTGGAGGCCCACTAAACCCTCTCTTATGCAGGCTCTGAAGCTCCTGGCTCAAATCCTTAGAAGGCACGAGTGAAATAATTGCTTTATGAGGGCTTTCTTTATTCCTATAAAGTACTATAGAAGCCAAGGTGCTGAAGGTCGCTTCCTCTAGACACTCTGTGAAAAGGACTAGGTGGGAATTGTCCATGGTGGAAGAAAGGCGGAGCACAAGAAATCTGCGTCGGGAAAATAAGAAGAAATATGTTGTAAACATAAAAAAAAAATAGATTTTATCAGTTGTTCTTCATTTAAAGCGAAGCAGATGGGTGGCAAGACAATTTAGTGCATTAACAGAAAAAATAGACTTTGGTCCAGTTAGGAAATGAGGTTGATGGAAATGTACCGATGATGAAATGCTAAGCATTTAACTCTCTTCTATAATGAGATAGATAAGCAAAAAATAGATGATCCTAAGGCAAATATATAATCCTCCATTGTTTCCTTTTCAACTCAGCACACATTTCCAGTGTAGCATATTTAAATCTGGACAAAGGAAGCACCATTTCTCAATGTGCAATTGTTTCCAGAAGCAAGCATTGTAAAGATTATAACTTAAGCAAATATGAGAAAGGGATTATCGACATGACTCAAAAATTTTTTTTTTCACTTTTATCTTTCTCAGAGTAAAAAAGAATATGTTAAATATACACTTTGAAATACTTATCCCTAGTAATTGTCTAGATAGAATATAAGTAACTGGGGTATTTACCCTTAAAACGTTTTCTTTCAAGGACAATTCCTGTGGACAAAGGGATACTTTTTCTCCCTTTCTTTTTTTACAGCTGCTTAAAATTAGATAGTTTCAAAAGTCCTTTCACACTATTAATTCATTTGATCCTCATAATAACTCTGAGAAGTAGAAAAAAAAATATTGCTATTGATCTCACTTAAAGATGAAGAAACTGAGGTTAAGAATTCAAATGGCTTTCCGTGCTCATACAGATAATAAACGGTAAATTCGGGACCTGAACCTTTGTTTTCAGACTTTCAAATGCTACTTTTATTTGAAGTGTATACTTCTGAGAAAAAATACTGATGCTTACTAAATTGTCTACATTTGTTAAAAATAATAAACACTTCACACTTGTGTTATATTCTTCAAAGTGCATCTCTATTAATTTTCACAATTATAAACCTTAAAGTGCTATATAAATGTGAGTTATTAATCAATTAATCAAAAGATTTCTTTCCTATACATTTAAAGAATACATTCTTTTTTGTGTACAAGAAAGAAAGGAACTTTGTAATGTAAAATGACCATAATTAGTCCAACCATTTTGGGTTTAAGAAATGGAAAAGGGTTGAAAACCAGGTGTGTGTTGGGGAGGGGGCAGAGATACTGAGTCAGAGACGCATTTGGGGAGATGAAGATGAGAAAAAATAAAAGACTGAAAAAAGCATACAAGAGATCAAAGAACTGAGATGAAATAAAAGATAATAAAGCAAAGACAAGAGTATGTTATGGGGACTTCTGGGGGTGGAGCCAAGATGGTGGCCATCAGACAGGAGCCTCTGTAACCTCCTCTAACCTTCCCTCAAACCAACAACATATGAAGCCTCTAGACTGATTTTGAAGCAAAAAAATCCACAAGGACAACACGATTCTAGAAGAAGATACTCTGGAAAAACTTCAAAACAGGTCTGTCTTAATTGGGCAGGGGGGTGGTATGCTGAACCCAGACTGCAGCACAGGGAGACCAGGGCAGGGAGCTGGAGCAGGATGCTGGAAGAGGAGTCGGAACAGGAGTGGAAACAGGAGTGGGAGCATTGTGCTTTTCACACACCTGGGAGTCTTCTGCGGGCCTCTTGGGCCAATCTGTCCTGATTGTGGGCAGGTGGTTTGGAGGGGTCTGCCTTTTGTGGGGAGGTAGATTGTAAACCACTGAACCCATGATGAGCATTGGACCTAGCTGCCATTACACAACACCCTAGGGATTTCAATCAATCAGCAGGACTGATCAGCACCAGAAATAATTCAATCAGCAGAACTGCCCAGTACCTGAAGTAATTCAATCAGCAGAACTGCCCCAGGGTGAACTAAAGCAGAACTGTCCAGCACCTGACATAATTCAATCAGCAGAACTGCCCCAGGGCAAATTAAAGCAGCTGTCTCACCTTTGCCTTAAACAGACCTCATACCTTTAAAAAAAAAAATGAATTAAAAAGCAAAAAGAGCTCTCACCATAGACAACTTTTATGGAGAGAGGGAAGAACAGACCTCAAATCCTGAGGCCCCTAAAGGTAAAGCAACTCCAGAAAAAGCCCCAAAGAGAGACACAAACTGGACTCCATGTCACAAGGCTTTCTTTGAAGATTACATAAAGGATCTTAAAAGAGAGTTAGAAGAAACATGGGGAAATGAAATGAGATCACTGCAAAATAAAATAGAAAAAATGGGAAAAGAATGCAATGAACAAAAAAATGTAATTGGTCAATTGCAAAAGGAACTAAAAACAGGAACTGAAGAAAATAAGACATTAAAAATTAGAATCGAACAATTGGAAAT